>CM077663.1:241318208-241378208 GCA_039707655.1 Elymus sibiricus | reverse complement strand
GAGGAATAAATGCTAAGTATAGGTCATTTTAGAGCTATCCTTGGTTAAATAGGTCATTTTGGAGCTAATTAAGGTTGTTATGTCATTTTTAGCTAGGTAAGTATATTGAGTCATTTTGGAGGAATAAATGGTAAGTATATAGGTCACTTTAGAGCTATCCTAGGTTAAATAGGTCATTTTTGAGCTAATTAAGGTTATTATGTCATTTTTGAGCTACCTAACCATATAAATTGATTTTTGGAGGAAAAAATGCTAAGTATAGGTCATTTTAGAGCTTTCCTAGGTTAAATGGGTCGTTTGAGAGCTAATTAAGGTTGGTATGTTCTTTTTGAGCTAGCTAAGCATATTAAGTCATTTTGGAGGAATAAATGCTAAGTACAGGTCATTTTAGAGCTATCCTAGTTTAAATGGGTCATTTGAGAGCTAATTAAGGTTATTATGTCATTTTTGAGCTAGCTAAGCATATAAATCCATTTTTGGAGAAATAAATGCTAAGTATACGTCATTTTAGAGCTATCCTAGGTTAAATAGGTCATTTTGGAGCTAATTAATGTTGTTATGTCATTTTTTAGCTAGCTAAGCATATTGAGTCATTTTGTTAAGCTAAACACTTGGGAAAACTTACCGTCATCACTTAGATGTAGGTGAAGGACCGGTCGCGCCAGTGGCAGACGGAGAAGCATCGGTCGATGCTTGTCGGGAGTTATGCTGCACCAAAGATCATTTGCAGTGTATCGTTAGCATGATGCAACTCAAATGTGAAGACTAGTAACTAATGACCATTCAAATGAAACTCACGGTGCCCGCCGGAGCAATGACTGGCATCGGCGGAGGGGTCGTGCCATTCTTTTCGCACATGCTCTGCACATTTGGTTTTCTCGAGTCAGTCATTTTAGTTAGTAATGAAAGGAACATTACGTGCATGATTTGGCTAATATGCAGAAGAAACTTACCACGAAGAGCTCGTATAGGGCCCGTTGACCCGCCTCGTTCCGGTTCCTCTCCTCCTCCAATAGCTTAGCCGTCCTCTCCTCCGCCTCCCTCTCCCTCGCCGGCGCCTGCCGTCTCTCTTCCTCTAGAAGCGCCTGGGTCCTCGCTTCTGCTTCCTCATAGCTGGCCTTCCAAGATTGAACCATGCCTTTGGCTTCGTCCAGTTCTGCTTTCCTTTCGGTTGTCGCATATTTTGTAGCGGTCTATCACATAGAGCCTTCTGATCAACTCTAGCCTTAGGATTATCCTTTGTTTTCCCCTCTATACCGAACAATGTACCAAAGAGGGCCTCGCCGACATTCTTTTCAGTGTGCATCACGTCGATGTTGTGTGGGAAAAGGAGGTCTTTGAAGTAAGGCAGATCCCACAAGCATGTCTTGTGAGTCCAGGCGTGTTCGGAATTATACCCCTTGAAATACCTTGGACGCTCCGGATCCGGCTCGAGAGAGTTGAACTGATCCAGGGTCTGTTGGCCTGTCAACGCAGGTGGTGCAGAGTTTTTGACAACTCTACCTTTGATGAAGTTCTTCTTGTCTTTTCTGAACTTATAGCGAGGATCCAGGAACTGTCTATGCATGTCAAAGCAAGAAAACTTGCCACCCGCCTGCAGCCGACGAAACTCAAGAGCTGCCTTGCATGTGGGGCACGGGAACCTTCCATGCACACACCAGCCAACGAATAGCGCATACGCCGGCAAGTCATGCATCGAGTACATGTACCACGCACGCATTAGGAAGTTTTTTTTGTAGCGGCGTCGTATGTCTTGATCCCATTATCCCAAGCTTCTTGCAGTTCATCCTTAAGCGGCTGCATGTACACATTCATATTCTTCCCCGGATAGTTGGGCCCCGGAATTATCAACGTCAGGAAAATGTTCTTTCTTTGCATAATCTGTCCGGGGGGGGGGGGAGATTGAGTGGAATGACAAATACAGGCCAACAACTGTATTGAGCTGCCATCAAACCAAACACATTGAACCCATCCGTGCTTATGGCGATTCGAGGATGCCTTGGATCTGCCGCTTTAGCATGATGTATTGCATCGAAGCGCTTCCACGCAAAAGCGTTCGATGTGTGTACCAACATCGGCTCCCCATCTGCATCTAGCTCGGTTCTTTTGCCCAATTTGTGTCATGTCATCTGTCTGGCCGTCTCTTCGACCATGAAAAGACGTTGAAGTCTTGGTATGATTGGCTTATACCGAAGAACATTAACTGGGATTTTTGTCTGACTCTTCTCACCCATACCGTTGTCTACCTCAACATACCTGGAAGACTGGCAAACGGGACAATACTTCAAGTCCGCATACTCAAGCCTAAATAAGGCACATCCTTTCTCACAGGCATCTATCTTCTCATAGGGCATCTTAAGTGCACGGAGGATTTTGTCCGACTGGTACAGGTTTGCAGGCATTACATGGCCTTTGGGTAGAAAGCGTCCAAATAGTGTCATCATCGCGTCGTAGCATTCTCTGCCCAAGTTGAATTGAGCCTTCAGAGCCATTACTTCTGCGATGGCATCCAGCTGACAAAGCTCAGTGTGCTCGTGGAGAGGACGTTTTGAAGACTCCAACATATCATTGAAGGCCTTTGCAGATTCCTCCATCTCATCGTCCGAATCCCGAGCATCATCAAAGTCTTCCACCATGTCTTCCATCCCGGTACCATGCTCGTCGGTGCGACGACGGCCCTCCTCAGCTCTGGCACGTTGGGCAGACTCACCATGAAATGTCCAGACCGTATAATCAGGCGTAAAACCCAACTTCTGCAGGTGTTTGATCATTTCAAACTCGGACTTCTTATGAAAGTTGTCGCAGTCGACACAGGGGCACCAGTTTGTTTCCTGTCCATTTGCAAATGCGGCTCTCACAAACCCCTTGGTTTTTCTTAGCCATTCATGGGTCATGTCTTTCTGACTAGTGTGACCGGTGTACATCCACGCACGATCACTCATCTTGCCTAGCTACTGGACACACAAGAAATATATACATAATTCAGCAAACCATATTCATCAGTTAATAGAGTTTGTCAGTTTTATTACGTCCATGCAACCTAGACGCTAGTAGGTAAAGATAGGTCCTAATCCCACCCGAGTATGTGTAGATTGGGTTCATTTTCCCATGCTCTGCTCCGGATCTGACGCAAAATTTCGGCAGCACTTCCCCGATGTTCTCCTGATACACGTCTCGGCCTTAAGCAGAGAGGATGTGTACCCGGAGAACAACAGGGAGGCACTGACGAAATTCTGCATCGGATCCGGAGCAGAGCATATGGGAAAACGAACCCAATCTACACATACTCGGGCTGTCCATGGATAACGTTGGACAATTCGAAAGAATCACGGTTATAAATATGCAAATGCATGCATATTTATAGATGTAACCCTTTCGAACGGGAGACGCATAGTGGTCACGCATACTGATGATTGACACCTATAGCTAGCAAGTTTCATCGGCACGAAGACCGGAACAGAGCAAATGAAGGGGGGAGGAGGAGATGTCATTTGTGCTCACCCACGAACGCAGGGGCGGAGCTCGTCGAACGCACGGGGAGGTCGTCGAACACCAGACCCTCGCAGCCCCGAAAGAACTGCACATTTAAATCCACCCGATCAACACAAATATATATGATGTTTTTCTAAACAAAATCGGGAAATATACTTCCTAACTCATAATTCACAAATATATGACCCCATCGGCCTCTGGAAGGCCGAAGAGCACCTTTTCGGTCAACAGGAGGCCAAAGAGGTGTCGGGGGTCGGGGGTGTCGTGTCTGGGTGGCGTGGTGTCGGGGTGTCATGGTGTCGGGGTGTCGGGGTGTCGTGTCGGGGTCGGGGTGTCGGGGGGTGTCGTGTCTGGGTGTCGCGGTGTCGGGGTGTCAGGGGTGTCGGGGTCGGGGTCGGGGTCGGGGTGTCGGGGGGTGTCGTGTCTGGGTGTCGTGGTGTCGCGGTGTCAGGGGTGTCGGGGTGTCGGGGTCGGGGTGCCGTGTCGGGGTCGGGGTGTCGGGTCGGGGTCGGGGTGCCGTGTCGGTGTCGGGGTGTCGGGGTGTCGGGTCGGGGTCGGGGTCGGGGTGCCGTGCCGGGGTCGGGGTCGGGGTCGGGGTCGGGGTGTCGGGTCGGGGTCGGGTTGTCGGGTCGGGGTCGGGGTGCCGTATCGGGGTCGGGATCGAGGTCGGGGTGTCGGGGTCGGGGTGTCGGGTCGGGGTCGGGTTGTCGGGTCGGGGTCGAGGTGCCGTGTCGGGGTCGGGGTTTTTTCTCTTTTTTTCTTTTCTTCTTCTTCCTCTTCTTTCTTTTCTTCCTTTTCTTCCTTTTTTTTCCTTCTTCTTCTTCTTCTTCCTCCTTTCCTTTTTCCTCTTCTTCTTCTCCTCCTCTCCTCTTTTTTCTTCTTCTTCTTCCTCTTCTTCTTTTTTCTTCTCCTCCTCCTCCTCTTCTTCTTCTTCCTTTCCTTTTTTCCTCTTCTTCTTCTCCTCCTCTCCTCTTTTTTTCTTCGTCTTCTTCTTCTTTTTTCTTCTCCTCCTCCTCTTCTTCTGTTTCTTCTTCTTATTATTATTTTTTGTTCTTTTTCTTTGTTATTTTTCCTTTTTTTTCATCTTCTTTCTTCTTTTTTTTCTTCTAGGTTTTTTTTCTACCTAAATGTCTAAATATTTTTTCCTATTTACCCAAACACCTAAACAACTATTTGCAAAACATCTAAAAACAGAAAACTAAAAATCTAATTAGAAAAACAGAAAAAAAAATTAAAAGGGGGGCAGGGGAAGCTCACCAGAGAGGGGCAGGGGGCAGGGCGGCCGGCGGCGAGGACAGGAGGCCGGCGGCGAGGAGAGGAGGCCGCCGGGGAAGGGGCGGCGGTGGCAGGAGGGCTGTGAAGAGGGGGCGGCGCCGCGGTGGTGGAGGTGCGCCACGGGGAGGGGGGCAGGCGGTGGTGGAGGGCGGGGAGGGGGCGGCGGCGGCGGTGCGAGAAGGGGGGAGGGGGCGGCGGCGAGAGGGCGGGGAGGGGGCGGCGAGAGGGCGGGGAGGGGGCGGCGGCGGTGAGAGAGGGGAACGGGCGCGGGTGTGAGAGAGAGAGAGGTGATAGAAAGAGAGAGAGGCGGGAGGCGCGGGGGGGGGGATGGCGAAAATTAAGCCCCGTCTTTGCCGTCTGCTGGCAGACGGCAAAGTTCTTTGCCGTCTGCCAGCAGACGGCAAAGAAGGGGGCCGTTAGCCCGTCCCCGCCGTTACACTGTGGGGCCCCCCTCACCTCTTTGCCGTCTGCTGGCAGACGGCAAAGAGTTCTTTGCCGTCTGCCAGCAGACGGCAAAGAAGTGGCCCGTGTGACCTGGCAAGTGCAGTACCAAGTGGGGCCCACTTTTTTCTTTGCCGTCTGCTAGCAGATGGCAAAGAACTCTTTGCCGTCTGCCAGCAGACGGCAAAGAAGTGCAGATGGCAAAGAGCCTCTTTGCCATCAGCATGTTCTTTGCCGTCTGCTTTATAAAAGCAGACGGCAAATATCCTCTTTGCCATCTGCCAGCAGACGGCAAAGAGCTGGTAGATGGCAAAGTCCCTGATTCCAGTAGTGAAAGGTATTAAGATGAGACGCAGGATCCTCATTAGGACTTCCCAAAAATTGATCTTTCATGACAAGATTCAGCAATGCAGCATTAATATCAAATGCCTCCGCACTAGTGGCGGATGGTATAGGAGTACTAATAAAATCATTATTATTAGTATTTGATAAATCACACAACTTAGTAGTATATTAAGACATGGTGACCAGACAAGCAAAGCAACAAGCAAGACAAGTAAACTAGCAAGTAAAGCAAACTAGTAACTAGCAAAGATAAATATTTTTGTATTTTTTATTTTTATGAGACACACTAAATATAACAGGAAATAAAAAGAATATCAAGAGAATGAAATTTTATGCAAAGTTACTTGATAGTTGGTGATGGTATTCCCCAGCAACGGCGCCAAAAATCCTTCCTGATACTCGTGATCTGCGTTGGGTTTTCCGTGAAGAGGAATGGGTAATCGCATCAAAAAGTGGGTAAGTATTTCCCTCGGTTATGAAACCAAGGTTTATCAAACCAATAGGAATACCAATCCTCAACCGTCTTCAGCGGCTGCACAAAAAAGAACAAACAACTTGCACCCAACTCCGGCAAGAGGGTTGTCAATCCCCTTGATCTCGTTATTTGCAAGCAAGTGAGTTGTGTAGATAATTGCAGATAATAGTGAAGTGCAAAACAAAATAAAAGGTAATAAATAACAGCAAGGTAATGATAGCGTTTGTGAATATATAAGTGGATAGACCCGGGGGCCATAGAGTTCTACAGTGGCTTCTGTCATAAGCAAAGCATATGGTGGGTAAACAAATTACTGTTGGGCAATTGATAGCAAAGCGAATAGTTATGCGATTTTCACGGCAATGATAATGTGTATATAGGCCGACTCCTGTCTGCACCTATTACTATTACTCCACCCATCGACCACTATCCAGCATGCATCTAGAGTATTAAGTAAAACAGAGTAATGCTTGGAGAACATTGACATGATGTAGACAAAGTAAACTCAATCAATATGAATAAACCCCATCGTTTTATCCTTAGTAGCAGCAACACAAAGACGCAACTTGTCCCCTTCTGTCACAGGGATATAGAAACTCGCCAGGTTGAACCTACTACAATGCACCACTCTCACCGAAGAAATATCAATCTAGTTGGCCAAACTATATCAATAGATCGGAGAGCTTTACGAAGCTATGATGATCATGCAAATAAGAATCATAGTAATCAGATTTGACTCAAATACTTTTCATGAATATTCTGAACATAAACTCACAATTCATCGGATCCCAACAAACACACGATACAAAGGGATTACATTGGATAGATCAAGGCAAAGATGCGATGATCATTGTATTGAAGATCAAGAGAGAGAGAGAGAGAGAGAGAGAGAGAGATTGCCATCTAGGTACTACCTACGGACCCGTAGGTCTGTGGTGAACTACTCACACATCATGGTGAGGGCAACAAGGTTGATGAAGAGGCCCTCCGTGATCGATCTCCCCTCTAGCAGGGTGCCGGAACGGAGGTGTAGATGGCCTCCTGTCGTAACAGAGACTTGCGGCGGCGGAAAAAGTGTTTCAGGAGCGCTTCTGGTGTTTTTAGGGTAGATGTGAATTTATAGGTCAGAGAACGACGTCGGGAGACGTACCAGGGAGCCAGCACATATCTGGCCGCACCCCCTGGTGGCATGGTGGGATATGTGGTGGGGTCCTGGTGCACCTTGGGGACTTCCTCTGAAGCTTCTAGGTCTTGTATTGGTCCAGAAAAAATCATCAAAAAGTTTCGTGGCAATAGGATTCCGTTTGGTACAATAACTCTGAAAAGGCAAAAACACGCAGAAAACAGGAACTAGCACTGGGCATTGGGTCAATAGGTTAGTGCTCAAAAAATTATAAATTGGTAAATAAATACCCAAAAAGTATCCTAGAATTATAATATATCAGCATGGAACAATCAAAAATTATAGATACGTTGGAGACGTATCTGCCGGCGCGGCCAAGACGGGCGCGGTTGAGAGCGCGCACTTGAGGTCGCGGAACGCCTCGTCCGCACTGTCGTTCCACTGGAACTTGGTGGTCTTCTTCATGAGCTGGTATTGGGGCAGAGCCTTCTCGCCCAGTCGGCTGACAAACCGGCTGAACGAGGCCAGGCGGCCGGTGAACTTCTGGACGTCGTGCAACTTGGCCGGCTTGTGCATACGCTCGATGGCCTCGATCTTATCCGGGTTGGCTTCGATTCCACGGGCGGACACGAAGAAACCAAGGAGCTGGCCGGCTAGGACGCCGAACACGCATTTCTCTGGGTTGAGCCGGACCTTGTACTCGCGCAGGTTGGCGAAAGTTTCCCGGAGGTTGTCGAGGAGGCTCAACTGCTTCTTGGTTTTGACGACGATGTCGTCCACATACAGGTGCACATTCCAGGCAATCTGGGGCAGGAGACACTTATGCATGCAGCATTGGAAGGTGGTGCCGGCATTCTTCAAGCTGAATGACATGCTGATGTAGCAGTCGGCCCCGAAGGGGGTGATGAAGGAGGTTTTGAGCCGTGATCCGGATCTAGCTTGATCTGGTGGCAGCCGGAGTAAGTGTCCAGGAAGGACAGACAGCATGTCGCAGCCGGCGGTGGAGTCGATCACCTGATCGATCTAGGGTAGAGAGAAAGGTTCCTTGGGGCATGCCTTGTTCAGGAGGGTGTAGTCGATACACATGCATCAAGTCTTGTTCTTCTTCAGTGCCAGGACCGGGTTGTCCATCCAGTCTGGGTGGAAAACTTCCATGATGAAGCCAGCTGTGATTAGTCGGGCGATTTCTTGACCTATGGTGCGCCGGTTCTCCTTGGAGAAACGGTGGAGTGGTTGCTTGACTGGCTTCACATCCGGCCGCACATGGAGTTTGTGCTTGGCTTACTTCCTCGGCACACCCGACATGTCTTTTGGAGACCATGTAAAGATGTCCCGATTCTCACTGAGGAAGTCGATGAGCTCTCCTTCCTATTTGCTGCTGAGGTTGGTGCCGATGGTGACGCATTGCTTGGGGTTGGCCGGGTTGAGTGCCACTTGCTTGGTGTCCTTGGACGGCATGAACGTCACCTCATTGGCCGACTGGAAGGGCGGAACCGAGACGGCCAGTTGCACTGTGGCTTGGGCCACAAGCAGGTCGAGCTGACGCCTTTTCTCAACGATGACCAAAGATTCAGCCAGCCGGCTGCCAGCTTGGGCGCACTCGATGGACTTCTTGTTGTCGCCATCGATGGTGATGATGCCCATGGGACCCGGCATCTATATTTTGAGGTAGGCGTAGTGGGGGACCGCGATGAACTTGGCCAGCATGGGCCGGACCAACAGCGCGTGATAGGCGCTGCTCAGGTCCACCACCTCAAACCATATCGTCTCACGGCGGAAGTGACTCTTGGTGCCGAAGAGGACGTCGAGCCGGATCTTGCCAATGGGGGAGCAAGATTGCCCCGACACGATGTCGTGGAAAACTATCCGGGTCAGCTGCAGGTGGCTTTCCTTGGGGCCCAGGTTGAGCAGGGTGTCGCGGTAGAGGATGTTGATGCTGCTGCCGCCGTCGATGAGCACCCGCGAGAACCGGCAGGTGAGATTCTCAGACGCGAAGGTGAGATCGAGAACAAGAGCATAGTTGCCAGGGTTCGGCATCACGGTCGGATGGTCCTCCTGGCTCCAGGTGATTGGCTTCTCGGACCAATGCATGAACTGGGGAACCAAGGGGATGGTGGCGTTCAACTCATGCCGGTGCTTGCGCTGGCTGTGCTTGCTTTCATCCTCGCTGTTGAAGACGACGTACGCCCCGTCCTGGTCGGGGAAGCGATCCAGGAGGCGACCGTTGACGGAAGCCGGGGGGAGACAGAGCGGGAGCTGGGGCTCGTGGAGTCGGGGGAGGAGGCGCCAAAAGGCCCTCGCCCCTGGAGAATCTCTGGGAGAAGCTGCATTGCCGGAGCGTGTGTTTGGCCGGCTTCGCGCCGTTGTGCATCTTGCATGGTGCGTCGAGCATCTTCTCGAAGGTGAGCTTGGGTTACCAGGCGACCTTGCCGGTCCGCTGTTGCTGGCTGTCGGCTTGAGCGGCCGACTACTCTTCCTCGATGGTGGTGACTTGTCGACTGCCGTAACAGGGGTCTGGCTGGTCGGCCTTCGGCTTGTTGTTGTCGGCGTTGTTGTTTTGCTCCTGCCGGCTGTCGCTAGCCGGACGCAGGTTGGCCGGCTGGGCAGGCACGACCTTGCTGGCCATGTTGACCTTGACGCGCATCATGGAGTCGGACGTAGCGTAGTTGTCCGCCTTGACCATGAGCTCCGCCAGGGATGCCGGCTCGGAGCACATGAGCTTGTCCTTGAGCAAGGTGTCATCCCGACAGCCCTCGGAAAAGTGTTGAATCGCCAACACCTCATGCACCCCCTCGCTGGAGTTGTGCAACTTGGTCCAGTGCGTCAGGTAATCGCGAAGGGACTCGTCTGGCCCCTGGACGTACATGGCCAGCTCGCGGGGGTGGCCGGGCCGTTTGAAAGTGCCAGTGAAGTTGCGCTCGAATGCTTCCTCGAAGTCCACCCAGGTGTTGATGCTGCCAGCCAGCAGGCGGTTGCGCCATGTCCCAGCCGAGCCAAGCAGCATGAGGGCAACGTAATGCACTGCTACACGCTTGTTGCCTCAGGCAATGCCAACTGTGGTGGTGTAGTCGATCAGCCAGTCCTCCGGCTTGGCGGAGCCGTTGTACTTGGGGGTGTCGCGGGGCAGCATGAAGCCGGTCAGAAATGGCTCAATGCGTATGTGCAGGCCGAAACATATCGGCCCAATCGGCCCCTCCTCCTCAGGGAGGAGGGATTCAGCCAGACGGTTGAGGCAGCATCGGGCGTCGTTCTCAGCCTGGGGTACGCGGGGCCCCAGCCGGGCGGCGAGCTGAGGGCGCACAGCCGGCCCGGGTGGGGGGGGGGGCTGGTCACGCCGCGGAGGAGGGGCGCGCGCAGCCGTCCTGCAGTGGCCGTCTTCCAGGACGTCGTTCCGCTGGCTAGTGACATCCGGCTGCTCATCGCGATGCCAGGGGTGATCGTCACAGCTCCGGCAGCCCGGCGGCCGAAGCCGGGCGGAGAGGTCGCCTGCTGTGTCTGCCAGCGTCCGCCGACCGGCAGCTGCTTGACGCCTTGGAGGTGGGTGGACTCGGAACCAGCCAGGACCGGCTCGAACTGGGTTTGCAGCGTGTTGGCGGCGGAGATGAGGTCGCGGATGTGGCACTTGCCTCTCGCGCTCCTCGCCCTCGAGGGTTGCCAGGTCAGCCATGGTTGCCTCGTCGGCTTTCATGTTAGCCATCGGGGTGTCATAGGTGGACAAGTTTTTGCCGAGATGGTCGGCAACCATGCGGCCGCGTTGCCACACCTCATCGCACCGGCCGGTGCGAGGCCATAGACGGTGTTGTATTCGCGTTGGGCGGACTCCATCCGGCGTCGTGTGGCGGCGAGCGTGATGGCCGCCACAAACAGCTATTTGCGGGCCTGATACGACTCCAACGTATCTACTTTTCCTCACCCTTTTGCCCTTGTTTTGGACTCTAATTTGCATGATTTGAATGGAACTAACCTGGACTGACGCTGTTTTCAGCAGAACTACCATGGTGTTGTTTTTGTGCAGAAATAAAAGTTCTCGGAATGGAACGAAACTTTTTGGAGAATTATTTCAGAATATATGTGAATTATTGGAGCCAAAATACACCGTAGAGGGGGGCCAGGGTGGCCAGCACTCACCAGGGCGCGCCAGGCCCCCTGGGCGCGCCCTGGTGGGTTGTGCCCACCTCGTGGCCCCACTGACCCTAATTCCGCCACTATAAATTCCTATTTTCGGAGAAAAAATCGAGGAGAAAGTTTCATCGCGTTTTACGATATGGAGCCACCGCCACCTCCTGTTCTTCATCGCGAGGCCAGATCTGGAGCCCATTTGGGGCTCCGGAGAGGGGAATCTTCGGTCTTCATCATCACCAACCTTTCTCCATCGCCAATTCCATGATGCTCCCCAATGGGAGTGAGTAATTCCTTCGTAGGCTTGCTGGTCAGTGAGGAGTTGGATGAGATTCATCATGTAATCGAGTTAGTTTTGTTAGGTTTTGATCCCTAGTATCCATTATGTCCTGAGATTGATGTTGCTATGACTTTGCTATGCCTAATGCTTGTCACTAGGGCCCGAGTGCCATGATTTCAGATCTGAACCGTTTATGTTATCATCTCTATATCCATGTTCTTGATCCGATCTTGCCTAGTCATATGCACCTATTATGTGTTATGATCCGTCAACCCCATAGTGACAATATTTGGGATACTTCGCGGTGATGACCGCAGTTTGAGGAGTTCATGTATTCACCATGTGTTAATGCTTTGTTCCGGTTCTCTATTAAAAGGAGGCCTTAATATCCCTTAGTTTCCTTATGGACCCCGCTGCCACGGGAGGGTAGGACAAAAGATGTCATGCAAGTTCTTTTCCATAAGCACGTATGACTATTTACGGAATACATGCCTACATTACATTCATGAACTGGAGCAAGTTCTGTATCGCCCTAGGTTATGGCTGTTACATGACGAATATCATCCAACGAGTTACCGATCCATTGCCTACGAGCTTTCCACTTATAATTCTTGGTAAGTTACTATTGCTGTTGTTGTTGTTCCAACTGCTACAAAACTATTGCTACTACTGTTACCGCTACTGTTACTGTCACTACTGCTATCAAACTATCATATTACTGTGCTACTGATCACTCTGCTGCAAATATTTAATCTCCAGGTGTGGTTGAATTGACAACTCAACTTGTAATACTCTCAAGTATTCTTTGTATCCCCTTGTGTCAAATCTATAAATTTGGGTTGAATACTCTACCCTCGAAAACTGTTGCGATCCCCTATACTTGTGGGTTATCAAGACCTTTTTCTGGCGCCGTTACCGGGGAGCATAGCAATATTTGTTGAGTCACTTGGGATTTATATCAATTTATAACTATGAAGAATCTGAAGGATCCAAAGACTAAGATTTTTCCCTCTGAGACGAGGGGAGGTAAGGAACTGCCATCTAGCTCTGCACTTGATTCACCTTCTGTTATGACTAAGCTTGCAACACCACCACATGCTAGTAATCCTGATATGTCGCAAGTTATTGATGATGCTGCCTCTACTATGAATTATGCTATTGATGATGCCAGTACCATGCTTGATGATAATGTGCCACTAGGAGAATTTCTTGATGAACAAATTGCTAGAGCTAAAGAGAATGAAACTACTGAAACTGATGAGATTGCTCAAACTGATGAAACTTATGAAACTGATGATGACTATGAAACTCCTATTAGTCTTAGCTCTCCTAAGTTTGAAATGCCTAAGATACCTGAAGGTTATGTTATGGACGAAGAGATAACTAGAGAAATTCTTTCTTGCAAGGATAGAAACGATCTTAAGAAATTGCTACGCAAGTATAAGGAAAAGACTCTGAATGCTAGAATGAAATGTGATCCTAAGTTAGCTACTTCACCTATCTTTGTTACCGATAAGGATTATGAATTCTTTGTCAACCCAGAGTTAATTACTTTGGTTGAATCTGATCCTTTCCACGGCTATGAAACTGAAACTATAGTGGCACACCTTACTAAGCTGAATGATATAGCCACCCTCTTTGCTCATGATGAGAAGATTCACTACTATTATATCATTAAGTTATTTCCGTTCTCATTAAAGGGTGATGCTAAGACATGGTACAATACTCTTGCTCCTGGTTGTGTGCGTAGTCCCTAGGATATGATTTACTACTTCTCTGAAAAATATTTTCCTGCTCATAAGAAACAAGCTGCCTTACAAGAAATATTTAACTTTGTGCAAATTGAAGAAGAGAGACTCCCACAAGCTTAGGGGAGGCTTCTCCAGTTTCTTAATGCTTTGCCTAATCATCCTGTTAAGAAAAATGAAATACTTGATAACTTTTATAATGGACTAACCGATGCTTCTAGGGACTTCCTAGATAGTTCTGCTGGTTGTGTTTTCAGGGAATGAATTGTTGAACAAGCTGAGGAATTATTGAATAACATATTGAAGAATTATGATGATTGGACTCTTCCTGAACCACCGCCTAAACCCACTCCAAAGAAGAGGGGTATCTTATTTCTTAGTCCTGAAGATATGCAAGAGGCAAAGAAATCTATGAAGGAAAAAGGTATTAAAGCTGAGGATGTAAAGAATTTGCCACCTATTGAAGAAATACATGACCTTGACACACCACCACCTCCACATGTGGTAGAGGTAAATTCTTTATTAAAGTTTAATGAAAGTGGCATTCCTCACAACAAACATCCTAGTCAATGCTTATATGAGTTTGACAACTATATTATGAAGCAAGATCATTTCTATGCACATGTTCTGAAAGAATTGAAATACAATTCTGATATGATTGCTCGCTTGAGTGACTTGCTATTTAGAATCAATAATGATGTTAGAGGTGTAGGAAAGCATGCCTCTATGGTTCAAACTCAGTTAGAACAAGTTGCTAAGTCCCAAAAAGAATTGCTTGATGAAATGAATAATAATATGCATGATTTTGCCGCTAGAGTAGTAACCAGAGGAGGTAGAATGACCCAAGAACCACTTTATCCTGAGGGTCATCCTAAAAGAATTGAACAAGATTCTCAGAGAATTAATCCTGATGCACCTAGTCCTTCTAAGAAGAAAAAGAAAAAGAAAAATGATAGGACTTTGCATTCCTCTAGTGAAGTTGAGACACAAACACCTCCTGATGATGATGCCTCTATTTCCGATGCTGAAACTCAATCTAGTAGTCAACATTCACCTAGTGATAATGAAAATGATAATGATGATGTTCATGATGATGCTCAACCTAGTAATGATATAGAACCAGATAATGATGTTGAAATAGAGCCTGCTCCTGATCTTGATAACCCACAACCTAAAAATAAATGGTATGATAAAAGAGACTTTGTGGCTAGGAAATATGACAAAGAAAGAGAGCCATGGGTTCAAAAACCCATGCCATTTCCACCTAAGCCATCTAAGAAAAAGGATGATGAAGAATTTGAACATTTTGCTGAAATGATTAGGCCAGTCTTTTTGCGTACCCGCTTAACCGATATCCTAAAGATGGCCCCTTATGCAAAGTATATGAAAGACATCATCACAAATAAAAGAAAGGTACCAGAAGCTGGAATCTCCACCATGCTTGATAATTATTCTTTTAAGGATGGAGTACCTAAAAAACTCGGAGATCCTGGAATACCAACTATACCTTGCTCCATTAAGAGAAACTATGTCAAAACTGCTTTGTGTGATTTGGGAGCCGGTGTTAGTGTTATGCCTTTCTCCTTATATAAAAGACTTGATTTGAATAAACTCACACCTACCGAGATATCATTGCAAGAGCCTGACAAATCAACGGCCATACCTATCGGTATTTGTGAAGATGTGCCCGTTGTTGTTGCAAATGTTACTATCTTAATAGACTTTGATATTCTTGAGATGCCCGAGGATGACAACATGTCAATTATCCTTGGTAGACCCTTTAGGAATAATGCAGGGGCTGTTATTGATTGCAATAAAAGCAAAGTCACTTTTCATATCAATGGTAATGAGCATACGGTGCACTTTCCGAAGAAACAATTCCAAGTGAATGGTATAAATGTTATTGAAGAATCTCCGACCATCACTATTGGAAGTTTTCAATTACCTCTTCCTACTGCCAAAAAGAAATATGATATACTTGTTGTTGGGGATATGCACATCCCCATTGAGGTAACTTAGTGTTTTACGAAAGTTCTTCGGTTTCATGCTAATCAGAAGTGGTTGTTAATAATACTTGATCAACCTTATTAATGAATCATTTTTGAGAGGTATGAAGTCGATGAATCTAGTAAGCACAACTTTCTGCTCCCATCTTTTATTTTCTGTTTTAGCTAGTTAAATAAAATGAAATGCCATGATTATCCTGTTTTCTGTTTTTCCGTGCAATAAAAAATGACCCAAAAATAAAAGTTCTCAGAATGCCGTGAAAATTTAACACGATTTGTTTTCAAATATTTCTGAATTTTTGGTGCAAATAATACCAGAGGGGGGTTCACCTGGTGCCCACAAGACACCAGGGCGCGCCCGCACCCCCAGGCGTGCCCTGGTGGGTTGTGGCCCCCACGTGGGCACCCTCACTTATCTCTTTAGCCCGCAGATTTCGATATCTTTGCTCGAAGCTCCGTTTCTGAAACTTTTTGGAGGGATTGCTACTTGGTATGTGACTCCTCCATTGCTCCAATTAGTTTTTGTTTTAGTGGCATATTTTTAGAGTAATTAGCTACGCTTGGTGCTGCTGTAGATGAGATTGCATGTTGAATTCTTAGAGTTCTAAGTAGTTTGAATGCTTAATATGGCCTCTATGGATGCTTAAGAGTAGTTGCTAACAATCTTACAAAGTTTTGTTGACAAATTTTTGTGGACTAGAAATTTTCAGTATTTTTTATAGGAATAAAATGCAAATCTTTAGGAAGTTCTCCTCCAAGAAAAATGCCAAGGGAGTCATTGGGGAATCATCGGACAATGACCTCCACACCCCAAGAACGGTGGAGGTGCGGCCGTGTGAATGCCCGCATGATGCCTTCATCGAGGAGGCCGGGTTCCATCAAGAGTTCGCTCAGTTTGTTGCAAACGCTGGGTTGACCGAGTTCCTCGCAGCTAAGTGTGACCAATATCACATCCTTACAAATACCTTTGTGCAAAGCTTTTATTATTTAGGGAGAAACAACCCTCCTGAAGTGCAGTTTAATCTTTATGCTGAAACTTACAAAATGCCGCTAACTGACTTCTGCAACATATGCTTGATTCCTTCTGATGGGGACTTGAGAGAACCTAGGCCTTCTGAGTTTGAGGATTTTCTCCTCACGTTAACCGTGGGTGAGGATAGAGGTGTGTCGAGCGCCACTGCTACCAGCTTGCAGTTTCCCTCAGTACATTACTTTGCTTTGGTCATCGCTATGTGTTTAACCGCTAGGGAGAAGATTGGGGCACTCAGTGCCCCTGACGTTGCTATTTTACGTCGTGCACTTTATGATGATCACACCTTTAGTATGGGGGCTATTATTTCTCGTCGCTTACATCTTAACAAAACTAAGGGAAAGATACATGGTGGTATTTATGCTACTCGCTTAGCGAGACACTTTAGGGTTCAGTTTTGCCCACATGATTATCTCTTATCCCGAGTTTACCTTGATCACAAGTCACTGCAGGCTCACCAATTCCTTGATGTAACTGATTCTCCCCGTGACATTCATTACAACTTAGTATTTAGCAAGGAAACACGTGATGTTATTCCGTTGCCTGCACCTGCTTTGTTTGATTCTACTGCCAGGAACGGATACAGGATCATGCCAGATGACATTACAGCCTACCGGAACAACCTAGCAGCTGCTGAGGAGGAGCCCCAGGGTTGGGATGCTCAGGTGCCGCCTCCGCCTCACTACAACTTGGGACCGGATGGCTACTACGGATGGTGATTACCAAGCTAGGCCAAAAGCCTAAGCTTGGGGGAGTACGTATTTCCACCGACATTTCCAATGGACGACAGCGGGTCGGAGATGGTGAGCACTTCTCTAGGGTACTCGTCGGGGGCGAGTGTGCTGCCAGCGCGCGTCTCATCGAGAGGGACGACGGTGCCGCCTGCGGGGCAAACGGAGCTGGCACCGCGCATTGCATCGTCTCCCATAGAAACGGATGCCGCGGGCATGCAGAGTAGCCCGTGCATGATGCGCTCGTCGGAGTCGGTGGAGGGTCTCTCCTGGAGCATGTCTCCGGCCGACACCACGGACGGCCCCATGGTGGGTGCCAACTGTTGTGGTTTTGTCACGGTAGATGCCATGGGGTGGCTTATCGAGTGTGGTTGGGGCCAAAGTGCATCGACGGGCTCCGGAAACAAGATTGGGAACAAGCGGTACGTGACACACGATGTACCCAGGTTCGGGACCCTCCGTTGGAGTTAACACCCCTAGTCTTGCCAGATCTAGTAGATGGTGAGTAGACACTACAATGGTGCTCCTTGATCTTTTGGTTGGAGGAGGAAGAAGGGATCGACTTGCGCTCTGTCTGCCTCTCCTATGTGTGTGATCGTGTGGGGTGAAAATGACTGAGTGCTCATCCTCCTGAACTAGGAGGGGACTGGGGGTTTTATAGGTCAACCCCCTGCTTACAATATGCAAAGATAACTAGGGCCGGCCCCGGCATGCAGCCTCTCTGGCTGGTAGTGGGGCTCGTCGGTTGCGTGGTCTTATCACTAGGGGGGCCCGTCGGCTGCTGAGTCCTGTCGTAGGTGGGTCCCGCCGTCCGGAGCCATTTTTGCCACGCGTTGATGACGTTATGGCGTAGGTAGGTGCACTCCGGCTAGACGGCCGGTCCGTTCAGTCAAGTTTAGCGGTACCCGCGGCCCTGTACCTTTGTCTTGGTTGCATCAGGGGGTTCTGTAGCCGCCTGCGCTCTATCAACGAGTCCTGTAGTCACACGCGCCTTTGCTGGTGAGGTCATGTCTTGTCGCCGCACGCCGGTACGGGCGGATGGGATGGGCGCTGACCCGCTGGCTGCCGTCATGGCCGGCTGGGCGAGCCGACCGCCGACCAGCTGGCCTGCGGCTAGGGGAGCCGGCCCGTGAGAGCAGCCGGACAAACGGCCAGGTGGCAAAGGGGAGGCCGGCCGGCCCAAAGGTTTCAAAGCGTTGCTTCCTCTGCTTTATTATACCCAGGAGTTATATCCCCGACACTTAAGGTCATCTCTATCGTTACAAGCAAGAAATTATTTACCAATCTCTCCATCCAAAACATAACCATCACGCACATCAAGCATCTTAGTTCTAACAGGAGTGCTAGGTGTAATAGGTGATTCTTTATCTTTTAGCAGTTTCATTTTCAAGTTCTCTAGATTTAGCAATATGAGATCAAGAAATTCACATAGTGGCATAGTTTCAGTTTCATCAAGCATTGTAGTAGCATCATCATAAGTATCATCCATAGTAGAAGCAGTGTCTATTACTTGCGACATGTCAGATTGTATAACAAGTGCTGGTATCGCAAGCTGACTCAGAACAGGACGTGAATCAAGTGCAGAGCTAGTTGACAGTTCCTTACCTCCCCTCGTCTTAGAGGGGGAAATATTGATTTTGGAGTCTTTCAGTTTCTTCATAGTAACCAGCACAGAGATAATTCCCAAGTGAACTCAATAAAAAAAGTTGTGATCCCTCGCAATGGCGCCAGAAAAAGGTCTTGATAACTCACAAGTATAGGGGATCACGACAGTCTATGATGGTAGTATTTCAACCCAAATTTATTGATTTGACACAAGTGGAGCCAAAGGATATTTAGAAGCCTTAACAGTTGAGTTCTCAATTCAACCACACCTGGAAGGATATCTTTCTGCAGCAAAGTATTTGGTAGCACAGTAGTTTGATAGTTTTGATAGTAACTGTAATAGTAGCAATAGTGACAGTAGCAGTTTTGTAGTGATTGTAAGAGCAGTAGCAACAACATTAACTTAGCAAGGCAATATAAGCGAGACTTAGGCATTGGACTAGCGATGGATAATTGGATGGATGGCATTCATCATGTAACAGTCACAACCTAGAGCGACACAAAACTAGCTCCAATTCGTCAATTCAATTTAGGCATGTATTCCGTATATACTCATACGTGCGTATAATAAGAACTTGCATGACATATTTTGTCCTACCACTACTAGGAAATAGTTTATAGATAGAATCTTATCGGTATTGATGGATAAGTGCCCCACGCTACCATTAATTACCAGTAGCGTTGGGTCACAACATGTGCTATTGGTAATATTTAGCAGTAGCGCTTGTGTTTACACACTGCGTACTGATAAGTGGGCCGCACCGTACCCTGGTCAAGAAATATTAGCAGCGTTGGGCAAATACCCCGCGCTACAACTATGTCCATAGCTGTAGCGTTGTGTGCCCACCAAGTGTTATTGCTATCCTTCTACGGATCAGTTGGAGGGACCCCTTTAGCAGTAGCGCTTGCTAGTAAAATAGCGCTACAGCTGCTGCACTTGGTAGCAATAGTAGCAGACCGTAACAATAGCAGTTTTGTAGTGATTGTAACAACAGTAGTAGCTTAGCAAGGCCATATAAGCGAGAAGTAGGGAGTGGATCAGCGATGGATAATTGTATGGATGACATTCATCATGTAACAGTCACAACCTACAGCGACACAAAACTAGCCCCAATTCATCAATTCAATGTAGGCATGTATTCCGTATATAGTCTTACATGCTTATAATAAGAACTTGCATGGCATATTTTGTCCTACCCTCCTATGGTAGCGGAGTCCATAAGGAAATCTAAGAGATATTAGGGCCTGCTTTTAATAGAGACCGTCAAGCTAGGCCGTCGTCAGCATGAGGCAGTGCACTTAGGGACCGAAAGGTTCATCGCGGAGGCGAGGGAAGCACGCGACCGCACCCTCCGGAGGGCCGAGGAAGCGGACGGGCGTCGCGCGATGGCCGAGGCTCGAGAGCGGAAACTTCAGGCCTCCAACGCCACCCTGACACTTCTGCTTCAGGAACAGGGGAGCGCTCGCCTTTCGCGCGACGCCGGGCTGGCAGCCGGGGTGGGAGAGGCGTGTGAGCTCATCCTGCGCGAGGCGGATCTTCGAGCCTTCGAGCAGCAACTTGCCCTGATATCGTCAGAGCAGGGCCTAGAGCGCGAGAGGCTGGAGGCGCTTGACCGCGATGTTACCGCTGCCCTGGCTACCCGCCAACAGCGCGTGAAAGAGGTCCAAGGGGAGGCAAATGCAAAGGTCGCCCGAGTCCGCAAGGACTATCAAAACAAACTTAAGCAGCAAGAGGGCCGCTTCAAAATCCGGCGCGCTGAGCTGTTGCGCGAGGCTGAAGGTCTCATGGAGAGACTTTCCCGGGCAGAGGCGCAGCAGGAGGCCACACTCCGGGCCGATACTACCGCCACGGCCGAGCTGGCATCGCTTCAGGGACAGGTGGAAGGTGCCGCAACTCTTGTGGAGCGAGCGGCGGAGGAGGCGAACTAAGCAAGGGATCGGCAGCACCAGCGCTCGAAGATGTTCCAGGACCTCGAGCGGCGAGCCCGCCGGGCTCTGGGGTCCATATGGGGGGGGCGACATCCCCAGCCCCCTTGCGCCCGATGACGCCGGCTATCTTGATTTCTTCACTAAGGTCGTGGAGCGACTCGAAGTGGGCGCCTCGCATGTGAGCGAACTAGTTGAAGGAGAGAGCCGCGACCTTCTGTCGAGGGTGCTGACACACGTCTTCAGTCAGCTCCTTCGCGCTAATCCCAGCTTTGACTTTGAGACCATGATGGCCCCACTTCCTGACTCGATCCGTAGCACCTTGGGAGAAGCGGTGGAAGATTACGTGAGCGCGCTGAGTGCGCAGTTCACCCTTGGTTCCCCCGAGGGCCGGGAAGGGTCTGAGGGACGCGAAGGCAGCGACAGAGGCACAAGCAGCACGTCTCCTTAGGCCCCACCCCCTTTAATCCTTCTGCTACTAGAGCCAGCTTGCAGCTCTGTCGGGGCGTGAAGCAGGTATTTTGTTCTGGAACCTATGCTCTTGTAACTGGCGCCCGTTCTTCATGTGGCTTCTTCTGGCGTTACCTTTATGCCTCGGGACACGGAGATATGGTGCGCGAGGTCGTCGCCCTCAGCCTAGGTCACACTGCCCGGGCCTACCGGCCTCGGGATAGGGCGCACGCTCATCCGCTTACTCATGTGTGTCGCGCTAGAAAATCAGGCGCCAGGGGCCCTGGCGAGGTGGCACGCGCGGGGGAAACGTGGCTCGGAACCCGCGTTGGGGTTCTGGTGCCATGGAGACAACCTCGGACGTGGGCACCGTGCCTCAGCCCCCGCTCGCGCGTCGCCCAAGACGGAGACGATGAGCGCGTGCAGTTCTTGAAAAAGGGAAAACCAACGAAACTCAATATAAATCCAAAAAACCAAATTCTTTATTAAAACGGGGGGGGAGGTGGTAAACTCGTTTACAAGCAAGGAGAGGTGGGGCTGCCATGTCCGGCACAGGTCAGCCTTGTGTTAGTGTGGCCCGTTGGGCGCTTTTTGGTCTTCCCCCAAGCGCGATGCTTGGGGATTCCACTTGGGCGTGGGGAGGGTTGTTCCGCAAGCGCGATGCATGGGGCTTCCACTAGGGCATGGGCATAGCCGCGGTTCGGCAGTAATTCCACCAGCGCGGAGCATGGGGCTTCCACTTGGGCATGGGCGGGAGCCCCCCGAGGCCGTAGCCCGGCCGGTCGAGAGGCTCTGGGGCGTATACAGCCCCACTCATTCTTACGTGAGAGTGCCGGGGAGAATTTGCGAAGATGTTGGATGCTCCAAGTGTTTGGCACTGGAATCCCACCCTCCGTCTCCAGGTGGACGGCGCCCGGCCTGGAGACATGGGCGATCTCGAACAGGCCCTCCCGCATGGGAGAGAGCTTATGAAGACCCACCCTAGAGAGGACCCGTCGCAAGACAAGGTCCCCCGCCTCGAGGGAGCGGGGGCGGATGTGGTGGCTATGGTAGCACCACAAGGCCTGTTGGTACCTTGCGGCGCGGAGAGCGGCCTGTCAGCGGGCCTCCTCAAGGAGCAAAAGGTCAGTTCCCCGCGAGTCATTCTGACGCGCCTCGTCGAATGCCAAGACCCACGGGGATCTATGCTTAAGCTCCGAGGGAAGGGCCGCCTCAGCCCCGTAAACAAGGAAGAAGGGGGTTTCACCGGTGGGCTTAGTCGCTGTGGTGCGGATGGACCACAACATAGACTACAGCTCATCCAGCCACCCCCTCCCGCAGGCCTCAAGCTTCTTACTGAAGCTCTTTGTCTTGAGGCCCTTAAGGACCTCGGCGTTGGCATGCTCGGCCTGACCGTTGCTGCGCGGGTGCCCCACGGAGGCATAGCATATCTGTGTACCAAGGTTAGCAGAATAAGATTTGATAACGCCGCTCGTGAACTCAGAGTTGTTGTCAGTAATGATGCGGTTGGGGACGCCAAACCGGCATACGATGCCCTTTATGAACCTGACGGCCGAAGCGGCCGGGATGGTGCGGACGGGTTCAACGTCCGTCCCCTTGGTGAACTTGTCGATGGCGACGTAGAGGTAGCGATATACACCGGCCGCGCGGGGAAAAGGGCCCAAAATATCCAACCCCCACACCGCGAAGGGCCAAGAGAGTGGAATCGTCAGCAGCCCCTGCGCAGGCTGGTAGATCTCCTTGGCGTGGAATTGGCTGGCCTCGCAGGATCGAACCAAATCGGCGGCGGCGCGAAGCGTGGTGGGCCAATAAAAACCGTTGTGGAACACCCTACCGGCGAGGGTGCGCGATGAAGACTGATGCCCGCAATCTCCACCGTGGATGTCGTCAAGCAGCTCGCGTCCTTGCTGTTTCGAGACGCAATGCAGCGAGACGTCGTTGGGTCACCTCTGGTATAGCTCGCTGTCCCGCAGGCAGTACGTGGAGGCCTGGCAGACCACGTGCTCTACGTCTGTGTCTTCCACGGGGAGATCGCCGCGAAGCAGGTTGGCCTTGAGCTTGATGGTCCAATCGCCCTCCTGAGGTTCCAGCGCTAAAGCAGACGATCTCCCGAGGACGGGCCGCGGTCCGGTGCCCCTACCAGCGGCGGCAATTCCTCTTCCGGGGGCATGGTGCCAACGACAAGCGACACCGTGGACGGCCTGAGAAGTCTTTCCTCGAAGACGCCAGGGCATTGAGGCTCGCGGCGGGACGCCCGTTTGGCGATGTTGTCGGCCTCCTGATTTGCACCTCTCGGGATGTGGAGCAGCTCCAGGCCGAAGAAGCGCTTCTCGAGCATGTGCACTTCTTCCAAGTATGCCGCCATGTGCTCGTCCTTTGGCTTGTATTTTTTTCTGGAGAAGTTGACAAGGAGCTAGGAGTCGCTCTTGACGGTGAGTTGCTTGATCCCGAGTGCGGAGGCGGCCTTGAGGCCGGCGATGAGGCCCTCATACTCTGCGATGTTGTTGGAGACCTTCTCGTTATGCCCGAAGCACAGCTGGACCGCGTAATGCAGCTTGTCACCCTATAGCAAGGTGAGGACAGCGCCAGCCCCCGCGCCCTGCATGGAGAAAGCGTCGTCGATGCACATGGCCCAGCCGCGGGGTGCTTCATTCCCAGGGAGGAGGGATTCTCCCTGGCGAGGATCCTCCTCGCCCGAGGCAGTCCATTCTACCATGAACTCGCTAGAGTTGCAACTTGAGGACCCTCGTGGTGCAGAACTCCAGCTCAAAGGCTTGCAGCTCGATGTTCCATTCGGCCACCCTTCCCACGGCATTGGGGCTTCGGAGGATCTGCTCCATGGGGTACGCGGAGACGACTTTGATGGGGTGCCCTTGGAAATAATGGATCAGCTTCCTGGAGGCCATGAGGAGCGCGAGGAGGAGCTTCTGCTGCATGGGGTATCGCTCGCACGCGTCCCTCAGCACCGTGCTGACGTAGTATATTAGGTGCTCGACGTAGCGCGTGACGGTGGTGTCTACGCCATCGTCGCCGGCAGGTTCGAGGGGCAGGACCGAAGAGGCTCCTGAAGGCGTGGCGTCGGGGGCCGGAGAGGCTCCCAAATGCACGGCGTTGGGGGCCTCGAAGGCTTTCGAAAGCGCGTCGCCTGGGGCCTCTGGAGGTGGTGTGTCCTCCTGATGGAGGGCAGAGTCCTCCTGTAGTGCGCCCTTGGCTGGCACCGCCAGGGCATGGGTGACCTCCGGCGGCACCTTCGGCGTGGGCTTCTTCTTGACACGGGCTGGCTCCTCCCGTTCCACAATAAGGGTCGCGCTAGCCGTCTGCGGGGTAGCCGCCAGGTATAGCAGCAAGTGCTCGCGCGGGCGTGGCGCGACCATAATAGAAGGGCTTGTAAGGTATCGCTTGAGGTCCGCGAAGGCCGCGTCCGCCTTGGGAGTCCACGTGAACGGCCCTGACCTTTTCATCAATTTGAAGAATGGTAGCGCCTGCTCGCCGAACTTGGAGATGAACCGCCCAAGGGAGGCCACGCATCCTGCCAGCTTCTGCATTTCCTTGAGGGTCCGAGGAGGCTGCATCCGCTCGATGGCCTTAACTTTCTCGGGATTCGCCTCGATCCCCCGATGGGACACGAGGAAGCCAAGCAGCTTGCCAGACGGGACCCCGAAGATGCATTTATCGGGGTTGAGCTTCAGGTTGATCTTGCACAGGTTGGCGAAAGTTTCTTTCAGATCTTCCACGAGCATCTTGGCCTCACGCGTCTTGACCACGATATCATCGACATAGGCCTCCGCGTTTCTCCCCTGTTGGGCCCCAGCGCTATGTGCATCAATCGCTGGAAAGTGGCCCCGACACTCCTTAGGCCGAAAGGCATGCTCACGTAGCAGAACACCCCGTTAGGGGAGATGAAGGCCATGTTCTCTTCATCCTCCACGGCCATCTTGATCTGGTGGTATCCTGAGAACGCGTCTAGGAAGCACAGCAGGTCGCAACAGGAGGTAGAGTCCATGATCTGGTCGATGCACGGAAGTGGAAAGGGGTCCTGGGGGCAGGCCTTGGTGAGACTGGTGAAGTCAACACAGATCCGCGCCTTGTCGCCCTTCTTGGGGACAATGACGGGGTTGGCAAGCCACTGCGGGTGGCGCACCTCGCGGATGACCCCCGCTTCTTGTAGCTTTTGCACTTATTGAACGATAAAGTGCTGCTTCTCCGGCGCCTGGTGCCGCGCCTTCTGCTTGATGGGGCGCGCGTTGGGGCACACCGCCAGGGGTGCTCGGTCACCTCCCTCGGAACTCCGGTTAGATCGGTCGCCTTCCACGCGAACACGTCCGCGTTTGCCCTGAGGAAGGTTATGAGCGCCTCCTCCTGCTCGGGGGCGAGACCGGTGCCAATGGTAAAGGTGTGGCAGGAGTCGCCGCTGTCGAACGACACTTTTTTAGTCTCGGCTCGGCTCTGAGAGAAAAACAGCTTCTTTTCGACCGGCACTACCTCGGGGGGCAACACCCCGCTCTCGTCGTCCGGTCGAGCGGCCGCGGCGGACGCCGTAGCCGCGCAAGCTTTGTACATGCACCCTAGGCAGCCGACCACGTCCTTCTCGTCGCACTTGACGGTCAGGACACCGGCGCGCCCGGGCATCTTGACGATGTTGTAACCCAGGTGGGTCACTGCCATGAACTTGGCGAGCGCCAGGTAGCCCAAGACGGCGTTGTACGGGAGGCCGATGCGCGCCACGTCGAAGTTGATGAGCTCCGTGCGGTAGTTGTCGCGCGTGCCAAAGGTGACGGGGAGGCGTATCTGCCGGATGGGGTCTGCGGTTCCACCGACCACCCCTGAGAAGGGCCTCGTGGGCTTCAGCTGGTCATAAGGCACCTGAAGCAGCTCGAAGGTTGCGATGAAGACGATGTTAAGCCCCGCGCGCCCGTCGATGAGAGTCTTGGTAACCGCGATGTTGCTGATGGTGGGAATGCACACCATGGGGACAGCACCCGCAGTAGCCACAGACCGCGGGTGGTCTCCAACGTCGAAGGTGATGCCACGCTGGGTCCAGCTAGGTAACGGTGTGGACCCACGCTCCCTGCGGGCGGCGCTCACCTTGCGCAAGGAGGGCTTGAAGTGACAGTCGACGGCCGGTGCCTGAGCCCCGCCGAGGATGCATGCCACCGCGCGTCTATCCCGGCGCGCCCTGGTCTCCTCGCTGGGCACGAGAAGGCTGCCTCGAGCCTCGGCTAAGCCGGCGCACCAAGGAAAGCATGCTGCGGCCCCCTCCCGTGATGTTGGGAGGCGAGGTGAATGGGAGGGCGCGCGGGCTCTCCCGGTCGCGGGGACCGGGTCTCCGACCGTCATGCCGGCGCTGGCGAAGCGACGTCGAATGCCTCGGCTCACCGGGGTGGCCTGAGCACCCTGGGCCGCCCCGCGCTCAGCGCGCACATGGCGATCGTCAGCCATGGGGTTGGTGAAGTCGGAGTTGTCGGAGCTGAAGAGCGTCAACGCACCCCCTACCTGGCATGCCAAATGTAGGATTCGGGGCTCCGCAAACTCAAGAAGGTTCGAACACTAGGGTGCGTTCGCATTCCGGCCCTACTCTACCTCACAACCTCACGGGGACTCTCCGGTGGCTCGAGCTAGTAAGAAGAACAAGGACACAAAGAGTTTACCCAGGTCCAGGCCACCCCGCGGTGTAAAACCCTACTCATGCTTGGTCAATTGCTCGGGGAGGAAGAGAAGAACAAGGCTTGTTCTTGCCCAATTGAAAGTGTATAATTGCCTCTCTCCTCTTGCGAGGGGCTGATTCCCTTCTTATATTGGCCCCATTCCTCTTCTCCGAAAATATCAGGCGGGAAGGGTTGCCACAACGGCCATTTTGAAAGGGGACAAGGTTGCAGCTTATCCTGACAAAAGGTGGTCTTCGCCTGCTAAAGTTCCCCGCCGTGACGCGTTGGTAGGCTTGGGGTTGACATCCGTTCCGCCGAGCCCTTGGTCCTGGTCTTCTTGCACGGAAGAGGAAACCTTTGGGGGATGCTTTGGGGACCAGCGGTCTGGCGCCTCTCCTCCATAACCGAAGAGGGGATCCTCGTCGTCCGTGCTCGCAGGCGCTACTGCTGGCATCATTTGGCGCGGCGTGCATCACCCTTGTGCGGGTACGAAGTCATGGGGCCCGGCCCGGCCAGCTCCAGGCGGAATCGCCTCCCAAGGGCGCAAGGAGGAGCCTTGTGGGGGAACTTGCGAAGCGTTTGGTGGTGGCGCCGCCCCGTGCCTCACGAGGCCCGACTCCCTGAGCCCCACTGGTGGGGCCACTCCGTGCTCAAGATGACACGCTCGCCCTGGACCACAGGCAGACGGGCCTGGGCACCCCCAGTTCCAAAGGCCCGACACTAACTAAACCAAAGATTCGAAGAAGAAATACGAGGCTATAAGTAATCATGCATATAAGAGATCAAAGAAGACTCGAATAATATTCATGGATAGAAACTGATCATGAACTCAAAATTCATCGGATCCTAACAAACACACCGCAAAAGTTTACATCAAATAGATCTCCAAGAAAGTATTGTATTGAGAATCAAAAGAGAGAGGGAGGAACCCATCTGGCTTCTGCCTACGGACCCGTAGGTCTATGGTGGACTACTCACGCATCATCGGAGAGGCACCAATGAGGATGATGAACCCCTCCGTGATGGTGTTAGATTGGATCTCGAAGTTCTGGAACTTGCGGCAGCTGGATGTATTTTTCGTCGACTCCCCTAGGGTTTCTGGAATATTTGGGAATTTCTATGCGTCAAGGGCGGTGGAGAGGGGCCCCGAGGAGGGCACAAACCATCAGGGTGCTCCCGGGGCCTCTGGCGTGCCCTGGTGGGTTGTGGTCTCCTCGACCCTCCCTTCTGGCACTTCTTTGGCCCACTGGATGTCTTCTGGCCCAAAAAAAATCTCCAAAAAGTTTCGTCGCGATTGGACTCCGTTTGGTACTGATATTCTGCGAAGTAAAAAACAAGCAAAAATAGCAACTGGCACTTTGGCACTATGTCAATAGGTTAGTCCCAAAAAATGATATAAAGTTGATATAAAATGATTGTAAAACATCCAATAATGATAATATAACAGCATGGAACAAGCAAAAATTATAGATACGTTGGAGACGTATCAGCATCCCCAAGCTTAATTCCTACTCGTCCTCGAGTAGGTAAATGATAAAAACAGAATTTTTGATGTGGAATGATGCCTAACATGTTCATCTTATATTCTCTCTTTTGTGGCATGGACATTTGGACTTTTAGATGGTTCAAATCAATAGTTTAGTTTTAACATAATGACTTCAATACTCAAGCATGCCAACAAGCAACCATGTCTTTCAAAATATCAACACTAAAGAAAGTTATCCCTAGCCCATCATGCTCAATCATTGATCCATTCATGAAACACACTCAAATATTAGCTACACCCAATGCTCAAGTACGATCCTAGTGCCCCCTAGTTGGTGCTTTATAAGAGAAGATGAGACTCAAAGTAAAAATATAAAATGCATATAGTAAATAGATAGGCCCTTCGAAGAGGGAAGTAGGGATTTGTAGAGGTGCCAGAGCTCAAAGTTTAAATTGAGAGAGAATTTTTTTGAGTGGCATGCCTTTCCTGTCAACGAAAACGACAAAGTAGTTCACAATACTTTCCATGCTAGATATATCATAGGCGGTTCCCAAAGAGAAAATAAAGTGTATTCCTTTTTCCACCATTCTTTCACATTCCATGGCTGGCCGTGTCCACGGTTACCTTCCATACCAACACTTACCAAGGAATTTATTATTTGACAACATACAGTAAATTTTTTTCTTTTTTTCATTTCGGGACTGGGCATCCCTATTACCGCCGTACTCTCGTGCAATGAGAAGTGAATAAACACTCATCTTGAGAATAACACATCTAGCATGGAAAAATATTGGACACCCCCTACCGTTTCATGAGCGGTAAGAGCACACAAAAAGGAAATTCATTTTGAAAAGTAGAGATGGCACATACAAATTTGCTTAGAACGGCATGGAAATACCGCATATAGGTAGGTATGGTGGACTCATAAGGCAAAACTGGGTTTAAGGATTTTGGATTCACAAGTAGTATTTCTACTTAGTACAAGTGGAGGCTAGCAAATAGATTGAGAAGCAACCAACCAAGAAACGAAAATTTCACATAAGCGAGCATTGAGTATAAATAACACCGAATAATGCACCATAAGTAGGATGTAACTTCATTGCATAACTATTGACTTTCGTGCATGCATAGGGAATCACAAACCTTAACACCAATATTCTTACTAAAGCATAATTACTCACTAACATGAATCACATATTACTATCATCATGTCTCAAAACTATTACAAGGAATCAAGTTTAATTTGTACAATGGTCTTCATGAAAGTTTTTATTATATCCTCCTTGGATATCTATCACTTTGGGACTAATTTCATATATTGCCATTGCTTTTGACAAGCTCAAACAAATTGAAGTGAAGCACATGAGCATAGAGATTTCATCTCTCAAAATAGTATAAGTGAAGCATGAGAGGATTTCTTCAAAATTTACTAACTCTCAAAATAATCTAAGTGAAGCATGAGAGGATTTCTTCAAAATTTACTAACTCTCAAATTAATCTAAGTGAAGCATGAGAGGATTTCTTCAAAAGTTTCCAAGCACACCGTGCTCAAAAAGATATAAGCGAAGCACTAGAGCAATTCTATAGCTCAAAAAGTTTAAGTGAAGCATATAGAGTAATTCTAACAAATTATAGCATAATTTTGGCTCTCTCAAAAAGGTGTGTCCAGCAAGGATACAAGTTACAAACTAAAAAGCAAAGAAAGCAAAGACTCAAATGATACAAGACGCTCCAAGCAAAACTCATGCTATGTGACGAATAAAAAAATAGCTCCAAGTAAAATACCGATGGTCGTTAGAACAAAGAGGGGATGCCACTCGGGGCATCCCAAAGCTTAGTTGCTTGTTTCTCTTTGGAATGTCTTGGGGGTGCTGTAGCATACCCAATCTTAGGCTCTTTTCACTCCTTATTCCTTCATCCATCGTGATCTCACCCAAAACTTGAAAACTTCAATCACACAAAACTCAACAAAATCTTCGTGAGATCCGTTAGCATAATAAAGCAAATCACTACTTTAAGTACTGTTGCAAGCTCATTCAAATTTTATTATTGCATTATACCTACTGTATTTAACTTTACCATGGCTCATACCCTTCAATACAACCCATAGATTCATCAAAACAAGCACACAATGCAACGGAAACAGAATCTGTCTTATTTACACCAGTCTGTAGTAATATGTACTCTAACCATACTTATGTAACTCTAAAAATTCTGAACAATTAGGACAATGTAAAGAATTTGTATATCAATACTGTGTTAAAATTTCAGCTCAATATCACGTTCCAGCAAAATATTAAAATTCAAACACTGGAGGCAAAGTTTCTGATTCAGATTCAGCATTGTTTCTACTCATCTTATGAATCCTCCAAAAGGCTTTACTTGGCACAAACACTAAATAAAACATAAAAACACAATCATAACAGAGGCATAATTATGTCAACACTCAAAAACATAAAGGTAAAGACAAAAATAAATTTATTCATTGGGTTGCCTCCCAACAAGCGCTATCGTTTTATGCCCCTAGCTAGGCATAACACATAGATTCAAGTATTGTCATCTTTGGTTTTCAACTCTTCAATCACACAACTAGATTTCTTAAAAAAATTAGCATGCATATTCTCAATGACAACACTTCTAGGAAAAAGACCAAAAAATTCATTCTTGTAAATAGGGTCTCTTACTATCTCAACAAAGTTGGGATGAATACTAATAACTTTAAGATCTCCCTTGTGGACACTAGGTGTAGCAACTTTGTTTATAGTGACTTGTGTGGTTTTGCAAGTTTTCACGGGAATTTTTTCAATAGTTTGACAAAATAAAAAGCCGAACCCAAGTTACTAAAAATTTCTTCTAATTTATCAATCCGGTAAGGACTCTCTTCTATCCTTTCGTTAACTACGTGCTCTTTTACCTTTAAAAATCTGAAGGCGTCTCCTGCTTTTGACCCAATTTTATTAGCAATATTATGCATTTTCTTACCCAATTTTCAAGATGTTCTTTGGTAATCATCTTCTTTTCAATAGCATCTAACCTCCCCATAACATGTTCAAGAGTTAAAGTTGTTTCATTGATCGTAAGAGATGGTGATCCCACTAAACTTCCCATAGCATTAAAAGCGTCCAACGATGGACACGTAAAAAAATTCCCACTGGTAATCATATCAAGGACGAATCTATACCAAGTGGTGATGCCCACATAAAAACTGCGAAGGAGAACAACGGTAGACTACTTATAAATAGATCTATTATGAGCATTGCAAATCCTATACCAAGCATCTTTTAGGTTCTCCCCTCCCCTTTGCTTAAAATTAAGAACTTCATTCTCGAGAGTACACGCTATAGAGGAAGAACTAGCCATAATGACAAGGCAAGAGATCTGACGATAAAAAGACAAATGAAAAAGAGGGCGGAATAAAACGGCAAATTGGTGAAGTGAGGGAGAGGAAAACGAGAGGCAAATGGCAAATAATGTAATTGCAAGGAGATGAGATTTGTGATTAGGAACCTGGTAGATGATGATGGTGTCTCCTCGGCGCTAGAGATTGGCACATAGAAATTCCTTTGACGTGGCCTGAGACTGTGTCGGTATTTCCCCAAAGAGGATGGGATGATGCAGCATTGTGATGGTAAGTATTTCCCTCAGTTATGAAACCAAGGAATCGAACCAGTAGGAGGATCACCACCACTATGTAAACATCACCTACACACAAAGAACAAATACTTGCAACCCGACGCGAAATAGAGGTTGTAAATCTCTCTACGGTAAAAAGATAGATTAGGTAGTGATGGATTGGAGAGATAGATCTCTCAAGAACACAAAATAAAAAGAGGAAATAAAAAGTGCAGCAAGGTATTTTTGGGTTTTTGGAATAATAGATCTGAAAACAAAAGCGGCAAAAAGATATATCGGAAAGCAATATGTTGGAAAAGTAGACCCGTGGGCCGTAGGTTTCACTAGTGGCTTCTCTCATGAGTATAGCACACGGTGGGTGAACAAATTACTATTGGGCAATTGATAGAAGATCAAATAATCATGACGATATCCAAGGCGATGATCATTATATAGGCATCACGCCCAAGATTAGTAGACCGAAACGATTCTACATCTACTACTATTACTCTACACATCGATCGCTATCCAGCATGCATCTAGTGTATTAAGTTCATGGAAAAACGGAGTAATGCAATAAGAATGGTGACATGATGTAGACAAGATCTAATCATGTAGGAATAGACCCCATCTTGTTATCCTTAATAGCAACGATACATGCGTGCCTCGCCGCCCCTTCTGTCATTGGGAGAGGACACCGCAAGATCAAACCCATCACAAAGCACCTCTTCCCATGGCAAGAAAAATCAATCTAGTTGGCCTAACTGTCGGGTTCGGGACTCCGCAGACCCAAGAAGGTTCGAACACTGGGGTGCGTTCACTCTTCGGCCCTACTCTTCCTCACAATCTCACAGCGACTCTCCGGTGGCTCGAGCTAGGAAGAAGAACAAGGACACAAAGAGTTTACCCAGGTTCGGGCCACCTCGCGGTGTAAAACCCTACTACTGCTTGGGGGATTGCTCGGGGAGGAACAGGAGTACAAGGCTTGTTCTTGCCCAATGGAAAGTGTCTAATTGCCTCTCTCCTCTGGCGGGGGGGCTGATTCCCTTCTTATGTTGGCCCCGGTCCTCTTCCTTGAAAATATCAGGCGGGAAGGGTTGCCACAACGGCCATTTTGAAAGGGGACAAGGTTGCAGCTTATCCTTTGGCGCGGCGTGCGTCACCCATGTGCGGGTACTAAGTCGCGGGGCCCAGCCCGGCCAGCTCTAGGCAGACTTGTCTCCCGAGGGCACCAGGAGGAGCCTTGTCGGGGAACTTGCGAAGCGTTTGGTGGTGGCGCCGCCCCGCACCTCGCAGGGCGCTGGTCCTCGCGAGGCTCGACTCCCTGAGCCCCGCAAGTGGGGCCACTCCATTCTCAAGACGACACACGTGCCCTGTACCACAGGTAGACGGGCCTGAACACCCCCAGTTCCAAAGACCCGACAGTAGTCCCCGGGGCAGCGACGGGCTCAGTCTCTCCAGCTGAGGGAAGCGAGCGCGACGTGGGCCCAAATTGCCTATGGGCCAAAGCCAATGCGTGGTGTGCAGGGAGTCGTGGGATACCTCCACTCCCCTCACGCCTCGGTAACCACCCCGCGCCGGCGTAGAGCCTGCGAACAGCGTCCGGCTGCAATTATTCCTTTCCATCTTGCGCCTGCTCCTTACGCCTGCCCGTCTGCGACCCGCCGAGCGATCGCACTTCCCACCTCACCACGCTGCCATGGCGCCTCCCTGCAAGAAGGACACGGCGGCAGGGGCGGTGGAAGAGCAGTCTACACCGAAGCCCGCCCTAGGTAGGTCCACGGTACTTAACCGCGAGGGGCTGGACAAGATCCTGCCGATGATTGCGGCCGCCTCCAATGAGTGGGAGCCGACCAAGATCTCGCTGGCATCACTGCCTTTGGCTGAGTTGGGGGGCCACCTCCGTTCCCCTTCATCTCCCCGCGCTCATCTCCGACTTGCTTCCCCCGTTCTCAGACTTCTTCGACGCCGTGCTTTTGCATTACCAGATTCGTGCTCTGCACCTCGACCCAAAGTCCGTTCTTCTCCTCTCGTCCTTTGCCTTCCTGTGCGAGGCCTTCCTGGGTGTTTTCCCTTCAGTGGCGTTGCTCCGATTCTGCATCTACTACTATTACTCCACACATCGACCGCTATCCAGCATGCATATAGTGTATTAAGTTCATGGAAAAACGGAGTAATGCAATAAGAACGGGGACATGATGTAGACAAGATCTATTCATGTAGGAATAGACCCCATCTTATTATCCTTAATAGCAACGATACATGTGTGCCTCGCTGCCCCTTCTGTCACTGAGAGAGGACACCGCAAGATCGAACCCATCACAAAGCACCTCTTCCCATTGCAAGAAAAATCGATCTAGTTGGCCTAACTAAACCAAGGATTCGAATAAGAAATACGAGGCTACAAGTAATCATGCATATAAGAGATCAAAGAGGACTCAAATAATGTTCATGGATAGAAACTGATCATGAACTGAAAATTCATCGGATCCCAACCAACACACCGCAAAAGTTTACATCAAATACATCTCAAGAGACCATTGTATTGAGAATCAAAAGAGAGAGAGCAAGCCATCTAGCTACTACCTGCGGACCCATAGGTCTATGGTGGACTACGCACGCATCATCGGAGAGGCACCAATGAGGATGATGAACCCCTCTGTGATGGTGTTAGATTGGATCTCGAGGTTCTGGAACTTGCGGCGGCTGGATGTGTTTTTCGTCGACTCCACTAGGGTTTTTGGAATATTTGGGAATTTATAGGCGTCAGAGGCAGTGGAGAGGGGCCCCGAGGAGGGCACAACCCATCAGGGCGTGCCCGGGGCCTCTGGCACGCCCTGGTGGGTTGTGGTCTCCTCGACCCTCCCCTCTAGCACTTCTTTGGCCCACTGGATGTCTTCTGGCCCAAAAAAATCTCCAAAAAGTTTTGTCGCGATTGGACTCCGTTTCGTACTGATATTCTGCGAAGTAAAAAACAAGCAAAAACAGCAACTGGCACTTTGGCACTATGTCAATCGGTTAGTCCCAAAAAATGATATAAAGTTGCTATATAATGATTGTAAAACATCCAAGAATGATAATATAGATACGTTGGAGACGTATCATGTATCATCGAGTATTACATTTTCTGTAGCAAAGACAACAATAATTTCAGTCCAACGTCATTCCTTGGCATGGCATTTTTACACAAATCAGTTCAACAAGATCAACAATTTTCAGTTTCAAACAACATGAGTACGGGAGGCAGAACAAAATCAGCAATAGGTTTGCACACTTTTTCCATGTTTTCGGTTAGTTGATTTACACTAGTAGAAAACAAACCTTTGGTCCGTAGGTCTAGTCCCGGCCAGGTTTGGGACCGGGACTAATGTGATCATTAGTCCCGGTTCCAACGGCTAGGAGCCGACGGGGGCAGGGCCACCTCTAGTCCCAATTCAAATGGGACTTCTAGTCCCGGTTGGTGATACCAACCGGGACTAAAGGGGTTGCGGCAGGGTTGCGGTAGGCTGGGGCCCGTGCGATCCCCTTTAGTCCCGGTTGGTATCACCAACCGGGACTAGAGATGGACCTTTAGTCCCGGTTTGTATCACCAACCGGGACTAAAGATATCCCTATATATAGATGCTTCTTCCACCCCGAGCCCAAGCTTTCCTTTTTCTCCTCCCTGTTTCCTTCCCCTATAGCTTGAGCCTATCATCCATTTTTGCCAAGATTTGTCAACATATTGATGGCACCCCATCTATCCAAGGGTTCTACAAGGTTAGGAACTTCATCCTTTCATCTCTCATTGCTAGTTTAGCTCGTTTCATGCTCTATAAGTATAGTGATTTGTGGGTTTTAGTTTGGGAGTAATTATGTGGGAGTTTATTTGATTTATATGCAATTTGAGCTCAAATTAACTTCTTAGTTTGCATATGTGTAGGTGTGGTTTACTTAGTGCCTTCTCGTCCCCGTCCTCGTCCTCACCGCCGTCGATCGCCCGCGCCTTCCCATCGCCGGCACCACCTTTGTGAGCCTCTTGTTCTTATCCTTTTTGTAAAAAAAATGTTATTTAGATAGTTACTTGTATAATTTTCTTACTTGTATGATTGTTTGTTATGTATAGTGCCATGGTTTTGATATCCGTCCCCGTCGGCCCTCGTCTGGTTTATGATTCGGATGTGGTATATTATATTTTATAACTATTTTGTTTCATTTCATGTTTATGACAATTATGCCCATCAAGTTGGCATAGATATTTTTATCTAGGAGGTATGTGAACCGGAAATTGCAACCGACCCTCTTGTCGAGAAGTTAAATTTAGTTGAAAAAGAAAACGATTATTTGAAAGAAAAATTGAAAAGAATTGAAGAAGAGAAGATGAAATTGGAGTTGTATGTTGCCACTGTCGTCGATGATCACACGATCAAGATAGATGCAATGCGCTTGAAGATTAGAAAGATTAGAAATTATGCCATTAATAAAGAGGCTTGGTATCATTATACTGTTGGATCAATTATTAGCTTAGTTGTGATGTTGATCGCATTTGTTGTTGCATTTAAATACTTTAGCTAGATAGTTGTATGTTGTTTTATGAGAAAAGTGTGTATGAACTTTATGTATGAACTTGTATTAATTTGGTCACTTTGATGTTGTGTAATGAAGATGAGCCGGCAATGGATGTACGATGACCGACGCTCTCCCCAGTTTATTAATGGCGTGCATAGTTTTCTGCGTGCGGTTGAGGCAAACAAGCGGAAAGGTTTTATGTGTTGTCCATGTGGTGTCTGTCAGAATGATAAGAATTACTCTACCTCAAAAGTCCTTCACAACCACCTGCTTCAGTCCAGTTTCATGTCCGGCTATAACTGTTGGACCAAGCACGGAGAAAGAGGGGTTATAATGGAAGACAATGAAGAAGAAGAGGATGATGACAACTATCCTGGGTTCCCTGAATACGATGGTACTGCAATGGGGGAAGAAGCTGAAGAAGAGGCATCCGATGAGCCCGCTGATGATCTTGGTCGGGCCATTGCTGATGCAAAGACAAAATGCGCAAGTGAAAAGGAGAAGTTGAAGTTGCAGCGCATGTTAGAGGATCGCAAAAAATTGTTGTACCCAAATTGTGAAGACGACAAGAAAAAGCTGGGTACCACACTGGAATTGCTGCAATGGAAGGCAAAGAATGGTGTATCTCACAAGGGATTTGAAAAGTTGTTGAAACTGTTAAAGAAGATGCTTCCAAAGGACAACGAATTGCCCAACAATACGTACGAAGCAAAGAAGGTTGTCTGCCCTCTAGGATTAGAGGTGCAGAAGATACATGCATGCCCTAATGATCGCATCCTCTATCGCGGTGAGTACAAGAATTTGAATGCATGCCCAGTATGCAGTGCATTGCGCTATAAGATCAGCCGCGCTGACCCTGGTGATGTTTAAGGGTGAACGCACCAGGAAGAGGATTCCTGCCAAGGTGATGTTGTATGCTCCTATAATACCACGGTTGAAACGTTTGTTCCAAAACAAAGAGCATGCCAAGTTATTGCGATGGCAAAAAGAAGACCATAAGAAAGACGGGATGTTGAGAGTACCCGCTGATGGGTCGCAATGGAGAAAAATCGAGAGATAGTGGCCGGACTTTGCAGATGACGCAAGGAACTTATGGTTTGGTATATGTGCAGATGGCATTAATCCTTTTGGGGAGCAGAGCAGCAATCATAGTACCTGGCCTGTGACTCTATGTATCTATAACCTACCTCCTTGGTTGTGCATGAAGCGGAAGTTCATTATGATGCCAGTGCTCATCCAAGGCCCTAAGCAACCCGGCAATGACATTGATGTGTACCTAAGGCCATTAGTTGAAGATCTTTTACAGTTGTGGGATTTAAAAGGTGTATGTGTGTGGGATGAGCACAAACAGGAGGAATTTGACCTACGAGCGTTGATGTTTGTAACCATCAATGATTGGCCTGCTCATAGTAACCTTTCAGGATAGACAAACAAGGATACAATGCATGCACGCACTGTTTAGATGAGACTGAAAGTATATATTTGGATAAATGTAAGAAGAATGTGTACCTGGGACATCGTCGATTTCTTACGACCAGGCATCCCTTAAGAAAGAAAGGCAAGCATTTCAAAGGTGAGGCAGAACACCGGAAGAAGCCTGACCACCGTACTCGTGATCATATACTTGATATGGTGAAGGATTTAAAAGTAATCTTTGGAAAGGGTCCTGGCGGACAATCTGTTCCGAATGACGCTGACGGACACGCACCCATGTGGAAGAAGAGATCTATATTTTTGGACCTACCCTATTGGAAAGTCCTAGAGGTCCGCTCTGTAATCAACGTGATGCACGTGATGAAGAATCTTTGCGTGAACCTTCTAGGCTTCTTGGGCATGTATGGGAAGACAAAAGATACACCAGAGGCACGGCAGGACCAGCAACGTATGAACGAAAAAGACGGCATGCATCCAAAGTAGTATCAAGGTCCTGACAGCTATGCTCTTACAAAAGAAGAGAAGGAAATCTTTTTTGAATACCTACTCAGTATGAAGGTCCCGTCTGGCTTCTTGTCAAATATAAAGGGAATAATAAATATGGCAGAGAAAAAATTCCAAAACCTAAAGTCCCATGACTGCCACGTGATTATGACGCAATTACTTCTGGTTGCATTGAGGGGGATTCTACCGGAAAATGTTCGATTAGCCATTGTGAAGCTATGTGCATTCCTCAATGCAATTTCTCAGAAGGTAATCGATCCAGAAATCCTACCAAGGTTACAGAATGATTTGGTCCAATGTCTTGTCAGTTTTGAGTTGGTGTTCCCACCATCCTTCTTCAATATTATGACGCACGTCCTAGTTCACCTAGTCGAAGAGATTACCATTCTGGGTCCTGTATTTCTACACAATATGTTCCCCTTTGAGAGGTTCATGGGAGTCTTAAAGAAATATGTTCATAACCATGCTAGGCCAGAAGGAAGCATCTCCAAGGGCCATGAAACAGAGGAGGTTATTGAGTTTTGTGTTGACTTTATTCCTGACCTTAAGCCGATTGGTGTTTCTGAATCGCGGCATGAGGGGAGACTGAGTGGAAAAGGCACGCTAGGAAAGAAAGCAGTAATATGTATGGACGGGCATTCTTTCACTCAAGCACACTACAAAGTTCTACAAAATTCCACATTGGTGGCTCCGTACATCAAGGAACACATGGATATTGTACGCTCCAAGAACCCGGAGCAGTCTGACCCCTAGATTAAACATACACACATGGCGAATTTCGGCGGTTGGTTGCAAACACATCTCATGAATAACAACGTTGTTGGAGATGAGTTCTACTTGTTGGCCAAGACACCATCTTCGACTGTATTGACTTTCCAAGCGTACGAGATAAATAGGAATACATTTTACACGATCGCCCAAGATAAAAAAGAGCACCAACAAAAACAGTGGTGTCCGGTTTGATGCAACAAACAACAATAGGGAAAAGGACACATATTATGGTTACATAGAGGAGATATGGGAACCTGACTATGGACGTGATTTTAAGGTCCCTTTGTTTCGGTGCAAATGGCTCAATCTAACAAGAGGCGGGGTAAAGGTAAACCCGCAGTACGGAATGACAACTAGGGATCTCAACAATATTGGGTACACAGAGGAACCATTCGTCCTAGCCAATGATGTGGCGCAGGTTTTCTATGTGAAGGACATGTCTAGCAAACCGAGAAGAAGAAAAGATAAGGAAGCGAATATATCATACGATGAGCCAAAGCGCCACATAGTTCTTTCAGGGAAAAGAAACATCGTGGGAGTGGAGGACAAGACAGACATGTCAGAAGATTATGAAAAGTTTGATGAAATTACTCCCTCAAGGTGAAGACTGACCCAAGCATCTTGTTAAATGATGAAGATTCTCCATGGTTACAGCGCAATCATAAGCATGGGACACACATGAAGAAAAAGTTTTATACCCCAGGATCACACTCTGGGATGTGACCGGCTTCACCGTCATCACTTTCTCTCTAGTGAGTTTCCGGACTTATAGTTGGAAATTCCCACTTCGGACAAACCAGAGGGAATCTTTGTAAGAGCTAGGGCATTTTGGCATTTGAAACATGATTTTTGAATAATTATTTATTAAGTTATGAAATTTTAATTATTCCTATCCTATTCACTCTAGCAAGCATTCTAGCAAAAATATAACATTATTAGGTTAACAAAAATTATTTTATAATATTCTTCAATAGCAAAAAGAATCAACTAAAAAGCTTTTATAAAACTCTAGTTATGATCAAAATAATATTAACTTATAATTAAATAAAATTGTCCAACTAAAAACTCTAAATATTGCCTATAAGTAGAAACAAAAGTAAAAAAAATAAAGCAAAAAACAAAAACAGAAGACATGAAAGAAACCTTTAGTCCCCGTTGCCACCACGCACCGGGACTAAAGGTCCTCCACCCACGCATATTTTGGGCCATCGAAAATGGCCTTTAGTCCCGGTGCGTCGTGGACCTTTAGTCCCAGTTCCAGCCACGCACCGGGACAAAAGGTGCCTTTAGTCCCGGTGCGTGGCTGGAACCAGGACTAAAGGTCCCGCATATATAAGTGCTGTCCCGGGGCCAGCCACCACCCGGAACAGATCGAGAACACGCCGTCAGGCCGCTTGTCTTCAACCTCCAACCGCCGGAGATTGCTGACATCGTCCCGCTCGCTTTGGCCCCACCCTGAGCCCATTGAGCATTGCCTCGACCTTGCCGAGCATGCTGTGAGCCCCTCCTTCCTTTCCCCCTCCTTCTGTCGCCGATTACGAGCGCCCTAGCTACCGTACCCGCCATGGCCGAAGCTTCCCCGCCGCCATGCTTGACGCTGACGCTGCTCCGGCTGCTCCCCACCCAAACCAACACCACAGGGTGACGCGCGATGCAGCGCTCGTTCGAAAACAACCGGTCGCGTCCCAAATGGGAGTTGGAGCCGTGTTTTTGGCCAACTTCGGCGACAGCCGAGCCCCTCCGGGAGCTGCATCGTGACTTTAACAAAACACAATTGCCCATTGTTACTACAAATTGTCAAAATTGGTCGTGGTCATTTAGTAAGGAAGTCACAGTGAACATGATATATATGTTTTATTTTGCTTGTGATATGTTGCAAGCATTGCTAGAGACCATGCTTTCTCCGACGGACAAAAAAACATCACACACTCGTTAGCATGTTTATTTTAGTGGCATGGGTCCGTAGTTGATGGGTAGTAGTGGTCCTACACACCGCCATGCATCTCTGACGAGCATCCACTAAAAACTTGTCTATGTCTATGGCGTGTGCATGTCGCAAACGGTTTCTTGTTTATCTCGTGTGTGATGTCTCTGCGTCGTAGCCAATCCCCCTTCGCCGGTATCATGTAGTACTGCGATAGGTCACCGATTACTATATAGTTGTAAAAGTTTATTAAATATGTGTAGCATAATAAAATGAAAATTATTGCATAGGAATTTGTTTTCATAGGAATTTGTTCTCGACGTCGACGATGCCCGGCCCGCATCCTCGTCGTCGACTCGGCAGGGACATCCTTGAGAGGCGCCATGTCCGGGACTGGGCTCCGTCGGGCTGGCACTAGGAGGTGCTACCTTTCGGGGGCGCAACTTGGTGATGAATCGAGGTCTCGTCGTCGACCCGGAGCGTCTTTAGTACCGGCCGCATGGGCCACTATCGGAGCGGAGGGAGCCGGCCCCTGAGGAGGTGGTACGTCACCGTGTCAGGGAGGAGGACGATCATGTCCGTCGCTACATGGTTGCGTTGGACGTCAGGTTCTCCAATACCTGGCAGTTTCTTTAGGGATCTCACCCGAGCTATGATCATGTGATGGTTCCTTCTCTTTGGGTGTCCACCGCCCGGGACTCAGGAACCGCGAGTCAACTAGATTATTCGATAATACTCGACCTGTATTAGTGATATTATATGATAATATTCGAGATGTATTAGTGATATTATTCGATGATGCATTAACTGGATTATTCGAGGTGTATTAGTGATATTATATGATAATATTATATGATCATATTGTTGCATTGCTTTGTATTGATTGCATCTTTGGTATTATTCTTCTCGATACTATGATTCCGTTTTTGCTTATTGAATGCATTCTAAATGTTTTATCTTTCTTCTGGATTAGTTAAGCTATGGACGCTAGCGGCAGAGACCATGATCAAGAGGATCTCATCTTCGACATGATACGCTCCCCCCAAAACCAAGAGAATGAAGAGGCAGATGATGGCTCACAATATCTTAATGCATCCGGTGAGGGACTTGAGGAAGAACCAAGAGACAAGGGGAAACAAACAATGACAGCGAAGATTTTTTTCTCCAACTAACAAAGTCCGGCGAGGTGTGTGTGTGCATATATATATATATATATATATATAGGAAAATAGGTTAGTACTCCTAGGAGTACATACTCCTATGCTGTGTGTCCCTCCTTTTGCGTGGATGCCCAGGTGGTTACTTAAAGTCATTAGACTTTTTATTTAAGAAAATAACAATTATTATCACATGCAGAGGCAACGTCTGTTCTGAAGTTTGTATGTCGATCCATGTTTATAGGGATTCTGGCCATCAGTATCACCGCGACTTCTTTTGACCAGCACAACTACGGCATGGGCGACGTGGGCGACGACGACAATGACGACGATTCTGGCCATCAGTAGGACATCCTGCGGCATGGGCAGCGGCGGCGACGACGACGAGATACACGGGTGGCCACGACAAGGTCCGACGACGACGGAAAAGTACGTAGCCGGCGACGAAGACGAAGGAATACCTTATTCATCTCATCATCAACCAGGTATGCATTATCATTCAATATCCATTGATTTTCTTGTGTTTCTGTGCACTTGTTTTGATCGGATCTAATGGAGTCTTGTTCTGCGGCGGTATAATCTGTCCATGCAATGGCGATGAAGATGGAAAAGAAACAGCTTGGCGCGGCGCATGGCCAACGGCACCGCAGCGGAACGACGATGAAAATGGGACTTGGTGGCCAGCGTCTAGAATGCCTGGCCGCTGGTGGCCCAACGTCCTAACGCATCGTGTGCTGATGCGTTCATGCAGTTTCTTTTAGTGTATTTACAAGAAACTGGAACACGCATCAAGCTGATGCTGATGCGTCAGTGAATTAGCTATTTCGATCACAAGGTGCATCGTGTGATTGGTGTTCAATTTTCTTGTGGCAATCTACACATTATGGAGACGTTGAAGCAAAGTGCATGTGCATGCTCCGTCAATTTTCTTTGAAAATGTATTCTTGTCTGCTATGATGAAATTTATTTTTTGGTGAGTATATTTTTGAAATTTTTGCAGTGATATATATTAGTCTATTTGGAGGGTAGTATATATACTCCATTCATAGAGTATATACCACTCATTGAAAAAGTAGCATGTATCCTGTCCGCAAAATGGAGTATATAGGTACCTTTTTTGCCGACATATACTTACTAATGAAAAAAGAGCATATACCCTCTTTGCAAATTAAATGTGTTATATACTCACTCACAGACAAGACAAGTAACATAGACTCTCCAGCAAAATATAGTATATACCCCAAAAAATTGCAGGTTATGTACTCTTTTTTTTTAAGTATATATATGCTCGCTCAAGAAAAAAGTAGCATATACCCTTACTGCAACTTAAATGTGGTCATTTGCAAAAAGTAAAAATGTGGTATATACTCACTCACAGACAAATAGCATATAGACTACCGAGAAAAATATAACATACCAAAACAAATATTCTCAGTAAAATGTGGTATATACTTGTTCATACAAGTTAAGTAGTATATACTCACAAAACAATGTGAAAAGGTGGTATATACTGTGATTACATGCATGTGTACACAAACAAAGTCTGAGTATGAGTACACTGAAAATATAATGGATTTCCATCCGTGGGATAAAGCCAGATAATCTTGTCTGTCATAATAGCTACCTGATCGCAAGTCCAGTCAAAAAGGCGGCCAAGAAAAAAAAACATGCACCAAATTCCTTAATTCTTGGAGGTTGTTTACATACCCAACAAAAAGTTGATCAACGTGGCAATCAAACAACTAGTCATCTCGGTGGGAGTACATACACCTGGGGGAGTATATATATATATATATATATATCCGGTCCATTCTGCTAATATTATCAGAATAGTTATTCTGCTAACACTTCCGAACTGCACGCTGAACGGAAGTGCACTGCATCCTTGTACTATGCGAAGTGCAATGCTTTACGAGAGAACTACTGCAGAGTTTTGCGGTCTGCCCGTGAGTTCTGTGTGCAATCGGGTGTTGCGGGGTGATTTAATTTGTTTCTGGACGCCAGTTGTCCTTTATTATTTGGGATTTACAGGAAAAATCCCTAAAATCTGCGCAAATCGAGCGATTTGGCGGGCGAACTTTGCTCTGTTCGGTCGTGTTCGTGTCCGATGCGGCTTTTTCGCGCTCGGATGTTGTTTGTTTGTAGGAATTCTTAGATTACGTTCGTTTAATCGTCCCCTTTACTCTACAATCTGTGTATTTTTTAGGAATTAGGTTTCAATTTTTGCAAAATTGATTGTGCGTGCGTATGAGCTTCGTCCGCTCCTCTGTTCTTGTTGATTTTTTTTGGACTTTGTGTGTCGATCCGTTTTGAATCTTGTAAATAGCTTCTCTGTTTTGTTTGAATTCATAGTGTTGCGCCCGCAATCTTCATAGTTTGGTTTGGTTTTTTAAAGAAGCTCGTATGATGTTCATCTTAGTGGCCGTGGCTTTTAGTTGATTTAGTCGCTTTATTGAAGTGCAAGTGGATTTTTCCCTGCTGGCCATGGCCCCGTGAAGAAGATATTGTTGCTGCTCACAACTTTGACTTTGGTTTGGTTGAAAGCTTGAAGTTTGTAGTGACGAATATTCGGTCTTCGTATGCTCAGTTGAAACATTCACAGGAACTAAAATGCGCTCGTTACGAGAAGGATGCTGAGCACATTTGGAAGAAATGAACCGACATGATGGTGTCGCCACCGCTGATAATGTACGTTGTCCTTTTTTTGTCCTTTTGAACCTCCTTTTGTGTATCATGTGGACGGCTCCTCACTCTTTGTTTTTGTTATAGGCTGGAGTGGAATCTGCTAGTCTTCACGCATCTGGGGACGTTGGAATTGGACAGGTATAAGTACTTCTCCCATGCCTGTTCTGCTATGTGCTTCTCTTCTTGAACTTGTATTTTTTTGCTTTCCATTTTATTTTATTTTTTGTGTACGTCACGATTGTAAAATGTGTATCGCTTGTGCATGGTTGAAGTTTTTTTTCCTATTTTGGTCGTTACCATTTTATTTCGTTTTGGTTTGTTCTGTGCCCGTAGAGTGGAGTTCCTGGTTGTGATGTGCACAAGGATTCTTACTACGGCTTTGAGAAGGATGAGGACTTGGCTGATGCGTCGTCCCCTCCAGATGTTGTAGTTGATAACGTTTAGTGGAATTACTTTTCTCAAATGCATTCATTTTACATATGTGGGTTGCAGTCTTTGACATAAGTGAGTTTCAGTCTTTGACAGAAATGAACTGCAGTTCTTTTTACATGTGTGGGCTGCAGTCTTTGACATAAGTGAGCTTCAGTCTTTGACAGAAGTGAACTGCAATTCTTTTTACATGTGTGGGTTGCAGTCTTTGACAAAAGTCAGCTTCGGTCTTTGACAGAAGTGAACTGCTGTTCTTTTTACATGTGTGGGCTGTAGTCTTTGACATAAGTGAGCTTCGGTCTTTGACAGAAGTGAACTGCAGTACTTTTTACATGTGTGTGTTGCAGTATTTGACATAAGTGAGCTTTGGTCTTTGACAGAAGTGAACTGCAGTTCTTTTACATTAGTGTGCTGCAGTCTTTGACATAAGTGAACTGTGTGTTGTTGTTTTAATTCTCTCTTCGCTCATTTGTGTTATTGTGGCTTTTTAAAACTTTTTGCAGCCCAGAGATGAAAATGTAGAAGTTCGTCAGTCGGTTGGCGTTGTTCGTGTTGAAGTGAACCAGGAGGGTTGTGTTGTTGCTGGTGGTGACAGTGTGAATGTTTTTGTATCAGTTGCTGTTGACAGTGCAGAACCTTCTTTAGCTCAGGAATCCCACGATGTTGTTGCCCCTAGTCAGCACGAAGATGTTGATGTTGACATTGAAAAGTCGCTAGAGAATGACGTTCCTTCTGATAATGTTGCTGGTTCTCCTGTTTGTCTGGCGTCCAATGATGTTCCTGATGTATTCAGAGTGGAGCCTCATGGAGCTGAGTTATCTGAGGACGTTGCAGTTGTCCGGACTGTTGAAGATCCAGACAACGCTGATGTTGCTACAGTAGGGCAGTCCAGTGAGCCTGTGTTGGTTTCGCCGCAACCTAGCGGAGAAACTGTTTTGGTTATCTCTGAAGAGCAACAGCGTGAAGAATCTGACACTGAAGGCAAGTGTTTTGATTCTAACAGTGAAGTTCAAGATTTCCTCATCTTACATCTGAACTTCATATTTTAGATAAGTGAACTTAATATTTTATTTGTTCCTTATTTTTTTATTGCAGATGACGAACTTCCTGTTGTGACACCGTCGAGCATTGATCCAGCTCTTCTCAAAAGATACAATGAGTTGTACACTGCTGTTACTAGGGTTCGGAGGGACAGAAAGAAGAAGTATGGCTTTTTATAAATTGTTTTCTTAATATGTATTTTCTAGTCGTAGTCTGTGCCCTTTTTCGTTCTTGTTATTTTTGTAGTATCTTATGTTTCATTTTTTGAAAATAAAAATAATTCAAGGACATGATTGCTTTTAAAACTGAGTTGGCTGATATTACAATTGGCGAAGTTGGACAATGTTTTTGGAATAAAGGGATGCTCACTACAGGCCTTGTAAATTTCGGGGTTTCTTTGCTGGAAAATAAGTTTAAGGGATCTCCGACGATGGTTGTCCCGTACCATATTTGTGTAAGCATGCTGAATTTTTTGTTTGTTGTTTGATTCTCTTTTCTGTTTTCGTGTGATTGCCTGTTTGCTTGAACACTATTTCTTGTTTGGTTTTGTTCTTGCAGACAAATATTTGGAATGGTGGTAGTGTAGGCAGGAGTGTGAAATTGATGTTCTCTTCAAAAGCTGAGGAACGTGTCGAGAAAAAAGCTATGGTCAGTAATGTTTTTATGTGTCCAGAACCATTTTTTGAGTGTTGGTTTTATAGTGTTCTGTTTCTTGTTATTGTAATACTTTTATTTATTTTTACTTTCAACAGGTCCTGTTTGCAACATTTGATCCGCCAGAGCAGAGGGATGGCGTTGGCCATTATTGTGTAGTTGCCTTGAATGTGAAGGAAAGTTGGTTTGAATTTCTTGACTCGCTCAATGAACCTGGCAGCTCTGATGCAAACAGGATTTTTAGGAGGATGGTTAAAAACATCAAGCGTGCATGGAAAGAAGGTAGCTAAAGTTGTGATGAGCCACTAGATCCTCCTACACTTGATGGCTTTAAGTTGAAACAGGTGGCTGTCCCAATTCAGAAAAATGGGTATGTTCCTTGTAGCCCCTCTCCCCCATACTCCTCAACTGTTATTTTATGTTTTTTGTGAAACTAATGTTTTTGTTCTTTTTTGCAGGCATAATTGTGGATTCTATATGTTTCAATTCTTGCAGACTTGGAATGGTGTTCAAGTTGCTAAGTTTGGAGATGAACACATTTGCTACATCAGAAAGGCCATGCTCTACAGCTGGCTTACCTCGACAGAGTGTTACCTTGATTTAACGTCACTTTTGATATTTGCAGATAAAGGTTGTGTTAGTGAACTGCTTTATTTCCCTTATTTATTTTGACTATTGATTGCTTCCACTTCTAAAGGTTTTTATTTATTAGTGTGCTAGTGAAATGCATGTTTTTGACAGTGGATGGCTACGTATTGTTGTGTGAGTGAGCTGCATTGTTGTAGTGAAAGTAGCTGGATTTTTCGGGGCCAGTGGGCTGCATTGTTCTAGACAAGTGGGCTGCACTGTTCTAGACAAGTGGGATGTAGTGTTCTAGACAAGTGGGCTTCATTATGTTCTTTACTGAACTGTATTTTCTTATATTACTGAGCTGCATTTAATGATTTTGGTTTTGTATTTGGGCTGAGTGTTCCCATGTTTTTCCCCTCGTTATCAGGTTTTGATGTAGGTCTGCATGGAGGCTGTACATCGCTGTTTGAGTCCCAAGGTTCTGATGCAGTTATGCAGGATTGTGCCATTGAAATCCCTCCAGAGAATTCCGGTTCTTTGCCATCTGGGCCTGATGGTGGAAAGGTCGCTCCACCTGGCTCTTCACATGAGCTATTTGATATTGATGATGATGATTTTGTTACGCCTGTGCCACGCGTCACTAGGACTAGGAGTGCAGCAATCAACCGTACCCCCATTGATGAGGCTCAAGTATTTTCGAACAAGAGGGCGGGAGAGAGGACTTTTAAGTTGAGCGACTCTTTAGAGAAATTGAGGCCTCCGAGGTTCAAATATATTGATGATGTGAGTAAAATAAAGGATCTCGTTCTCAGCCAAGATTTTGTAACCAAATACAAAGAGTAAGTTTATCTGTGTGCCCTTCATCCTTTTGTATGTTTTGTTTTGAACTTTATTTTGATCCCATCTGTGTATCTTTACCGCAGTGACGCGCTCTTGATGGTGAATGATTTTTTTGGTGATGTTGAATCAGTCAAAGTTGACTATATCTTAAAAACATTTGGCAAAGGAGCTTGCATGGACTCATATCTCATGGATTATGTCATCAAGTACTGGAAGCAAGATCCTGAAATGAGTTTAGTTTATCGTTCTGGTGAACATGTGGTACTTTCACCTCTATTTATCACGGTAAATCTGGGTGCTGTCATGTTTTTTTTGCTTTGGTGCATTTTTTTCTATTGTACTGAATTTTTTATGTCCATGCGTGCATGCATCTTTATTATTTTTTCATGTCCCATTTGTTCTTTTTCTGTGCATTATGTTCTTCAAATGGAGGCCACGGTGAAGAAAAATGCTGAAGGATACCCTGTGTTGCCGGTTGTGCATAGCCCATTTTTGTTAGAACATGCGGTTACTCAGTTCAAGGTTTTTGCTTGCGATGAAAACCTATTGGACGCAAAACTAGTAAGGCCATTGTTTCCATCATTTCTTCTTCTTTGTTGCATCTCTTTTATATTTATTTGAAGTCGTGTTCCTAATGCTATGTGTCGAGTGAACTTCATTTTCAATTGTTTTTTGATGCGACAGATTTTGATGCCGCGTTCCAAAGATGGACATTACACCCTATACACGATGAACTGTCATTGCGAGACCATTGATATCCATGACACCAGGAGGTACACTGGCCATGCTGATTACACGACAAAGTGGCGCAAGAGCGACTATCACTCAGATTGCACTAAAATGGTATGTCATGTTTTTCTCATTACGGTTTACAGCAAATCTGTATTTTACTTGCTGTGCTTCAAGCGTTTACTGGTTTTTGCTATACATTTTAGCCAACTGCAAAGCTTGTATTTCTCCTACTGCATATTTTATCAAACCGCAAAGTGACTACATTGTTAGTACATACTGTACCACAGTTGTTAATACAGTGCACTGCAACATCTGTGATCCAGAACTGCATTTATCCCATCGCCAAACGTGGGTAAAAGAGTGATAAAACGATGAACTGACGTGCATTAGAAGAGGGACTGTCTAGACGTTGTGAAGTACTTATAGTTGCATCGTTTGATAGTTATAACTTATTCATATAACCTCTCTGTTTTTTGTTATACCTTTTTGTTTATTGATCTGTGACGTGTTTTTTCTTTACTTTGTGCTTCCTTTTCCCCTCTTGCTAGATGAGGAGGATGACTCTACTGAGGAAAAGAGTATGTATGGTGAAAAGTTATATACCTCTAAGAAGCACCCTGACTGGGTTAAATTGGCAGAGAAGCCCTATTACCCGTTTGTGGCGGAGAAAGGGACAAATGAGTGTGGAATTTATGCTCTGAGGTTGTCATCGTTGTATGACGGCGTGCGTATAGTTGAAAGAATTGTGAAATCCGACGTAATACTTTCTGTGTTTCTCCTTCTTTGTTACTGTTTTTTTAATGTTTTCATTTTTCATTTTTCATCACAACATTTTAATTACTTATCTGCATTCTTTAATTTTTTCAGCCTGCTGTTGAAGATTAGAAGGCGGAGCACATTTTCCAGTTGTTGTTCAATCCTTTGAACATGTTGTATTATAGAGAGATGCTGGCTGAGCTACGAGATATGATTGAAAGCCTTGGGCTTACTTCCCCGTCGCAGTCGCAGTCGCAGTAGCAGTCTTATACGCAGTAACAGTCAATTGGCTTGCCTCAAAAAAACAAAGTAATAGTCATTTGCATAGTCTGGTTACAGCCTTCGGTTTGGACGAGAGCTAGGTTTATATGGTGTGTATTATGTGCTGGTTACAGCCTTTGTATTCTGTACATTCTATTCTGGCATTCATGTGTATAACTAAACTGCAGAATGGCTGAGTTCTTTTTCAACACAACTTTATTCTTTTTCATTTACTTTATTTTTATCGAGCGTTTTTGCATTATTGCTGTTACTGCGCCTCTGGGTTTGCGTGCCTGTTTGGTGTTGGAAAACAGAATAAACGCACTGCGCCTGTCAACCAAGCACACTGCGTGCGTTAGCGCGAGGCTGAGCCGGGGGTGGGGAGGGGGGTCTGGACCCCCCCCTACCCACCCCCGACGAGGCCGAGCCAGGAACGAGCCGGAGCAGGCGACGGCGCGGCGTGCCGCGGCGTCGCATGCTCCGGCGAGTCCGTCACACCCCGTGACCCCACTATCTATCTTAGGGGTGTCGGGGGGTTGCGGTTGTTCCGGGGGGGAAACAGAATAAATGCATTGCGCCTGTCAACCAAGCGCACTGCGTGCGTTAGCGCGAGGCCGAGCCGGGGGTGGGGAGGGGGGTCTGGACCCACCCCCGATGAGGTCGAGCCAGGAACGAGCCGGAGCAGGCGACGGCACGGCGTGCTGCGGCGTCGCATGCTCCGGTGAGTCCGTCACACTTCGTGACCCCACTATCTATCTTAGGGGTGTCGGGGGGTTGCGGTTGTTCCGGGGGGAAACAGAATAAATGCACTACGCCTGTCAACCAAGCGCACTGCGTGCGTTAGCGCGAGGCCGAGCGGGGGTGGGGAGGGGGGTCTGGACCCCCCTACCCACCCCCGACGAGGTCGAGCCAGGAACGAGCCGGAGCAGGCAACGGCGCGGCGTCGCATGCTTGGGCGAGTCCGTCACACCCCGTGACCCCACTATCTATCTTCGGGGTGTCGGGGGGTTGCGGTTGTTTCGGGGGGGCAGAATAAACGCACTTCGCCTGTCAACCAAGCGCACTGCGTGCGTTAGCGCGAGGCCGAGCCGGGGGTGGGGAGGGGGGGTCTGGACCCCCCCTGCCCACCCCCGGCGAGGCCAAGCCAGGAACGAGCCGGAGCAGGCGACGGCGCGGCGTGTCGCGGCGTCGCATGCTCCGGCGAGTCCGTCACACCCCGTGACCCCACTATCTATCTTAGGGGTGTCGGGGGGGTTGCGGTTGTTATGGGGGGGGGACGTACAACTATTTTACGTACTTCCTGTTAGTTAGAAGCGTACTTCATATTAGCATGTTCAGTACTGCATGTACCTCCCTTTGCATAAGAGGTTAGTGAACTGTGTGTGCGTTTTATCTGTACTGCTTGTTAGTTTGTTGTGCACTTCATCTAGCTCGCGTCATGTTCTGTGTGCAGGTTTGTTTCTGCTGTGTGCATAATATGGGAATTGTACTGGTAGTATCGTCCTCTAACGGTTTTATTATTTTTTGTAGAAAATCCCGCAACGAGTTGTTAGGTATCTCTGGCTCAAGAAGAATGGTATTCTCCAAGTTGTTCTCGGCAATGGACACCCGAATCTAGCTAAGTACCGTGTAGGCGTTGATGGGCGGCTGTATCTGCAGAAAGACTGGAAAGATTTTGTCATTGAAAATGGCCTAAAGTCTTAGCAAGTTATTGTCCTCAACTTTTTTGAACTCGAGGATCGTATGTTTAAAATCACGTTTGACGTGATTGGTTAAGATTATGAGGTTGATTGTAATAAGTACTTTTGCGTATGGAATGCTTCATTTTTGAAGTGATTGTAATAAGTAATTTTGTGATCTGAACCGCCTGGCTTTTGTGATCCAGACTGCTATATATATGGTTTTCTCTATACATCATTTCTCTCATATGGTTTAGTGAACTCAAAGTCAGCGGTAAATTCGTGTTTACACAAAATTCAAACTGCTACATAAGTCATACAGATATGCAAACTGCTATATATATGATTATTTTACTGTATCTATTTGGTCGTTAACCCGCTACTTCTTCGCGGTGACTGGATTGCGTCTAATGTTGCACTTTGCCTTGTTTTCCGTGGCGGTGTTGTCGCTTCTTGTCTTTGCACCGTTTTGTTTGTAGCCCCTTGCCTGGCTGTTGATAGCGGTTTTTTGTTTTCCAGCACTATGAACTGCAATCTTCTTTGCTCCTCGTGTGCTGGTTGATGGCGGTTTTTGTTTCCAGTGCTGTGAACTGCATCCTTTCGTGCTCCTACCTTGTTTTTTGTTTGTGTTGTCTTTCTCAGTTGTTTCTATACAGCTGCATTCCCTTCTGTTTTCTGTCTCTTGTTTGGTGGTCTTGTGGGCATTGTTTCTTCATGTTCTTCATCCTCTTCACTCTCTTCTTCTTCCTCCTCCTCTTCTTCATCTGCTTCTTCATAAGTCACTTCTTCTTCAGTTGTATCACAATCTTTTCCTATGTTTTCATCTTCTTCATCTTCCTCATTTCGTGATCCTATTCTTTCGGGGCAGGTTCTTTAATTGTGTCTCTTCCTCTTTTTGCAGATGCTGCAATGTCTCGGTTTTGTCCATTTCTTAGTGTTGTCAGCGGAATCTCTGGTTGGTGTTCTTGTGGGCATTGTTTCTTCATGTTCTTCATCCTCTTCACTCTCTTCTTCTTCCTCATCCTCTTCTTCATCTGCTTCCTCATAAGCCACTTCTTCTTCAGTTGTATCACCATCTTCTTCTATGTTTTCATCTTCTTCATCTTCCTCATTTCGTGATCCTGTTCTTTCGGGGCAGGTTCTTGAATTGTGTCTCTTCCTCTAGTTGTAGATGCTGCAAAGTCTCGGTTTCGTCCATTTCTTAGTGTTGTCAGCAGAGTCTCTGTTTGGTTGTGCATCGCCATGGCCATGGTTTTCTTGTTCATGTTTTCTTTTCCATGCCCTGGAATTGTGGCCGTTGATGGTATTGCATGACTTGCACCTTCTTATTCCCAGTGGCCGAATATCACTGTCCAGCTCAGGCTGTGGCTTACTATTTTTGACATCATTTTTCTCCTTGCATGCAGCCTTTTTTAGTTGCATGGCTCCCTTTCTTCCTCCCTCTCATGTTTGAAACAGGAGGTGGAAGAATTGTTTCTTTTTTGATTGCACGAGTAGCGCTGTGTTCGGCATGTTCTACTTGCTCGGTATTCTTGTCAAGCTGGGAATTCTCTGCTTGTTTTATTTTTGCTTCTTCTTCTTCATTAAGCATCAACTTCCTCTATCAGTGCCCTCATCCCAGACAACGCCCTATGGTACCCGGCGTCGGACCTTGTCCCTCTGTTTGCAAGGTCCATTGCTGTTTCTGACAGCAATTTTCTACGGCAAAATAGTGAACTTCCATCTGGTGTTGTTTGTTCGTAGTCTCTTCTGTCAAACGTTGGATTTGATCTTGCATTACGGGTGTATATTTTCTTGATGTACACCTCAGGAATCTTCTTTACTCTCAGGTGATGGAGCATGCATAGCACATGTACGCAAAAGAGCCCTGCAGACAACACATGTTTCTTTGTTTCGTAAGTGAACTACATGAAATTAATAAACACATTTTTTTGTTATCTATACATTTTAAGGAAGTGAACTTCACTTGGTTTTGTGAGTTACTTGTGTATGTGGACTTTTAAATTTCAGTAAGTGAGCTTCATGCATAACTTTCAGAAATTAGGATTTTTTGTGCTAGCGAGCCGCACCTGTGTGTGTCCAGAGTTTGCACTCACATTCGTAGACACCGTTCTCTTCATCGGCGACCACCTGGAATTCATGCTTTGCCCAATCAAATGCATCAGATCTGTTGTAGTGGTGTATGAGGTACTTTGTTGGGTTCTCAGAGCACGGTTCTGCTCTGAATGCAATGTTGCGGTAGAGTGTTTCTTTGAAATCTGCAAAAACTGCCCTCGTGTATACTTTCGACAGCTGAACTTCGAACCCAAACTGGGTCGTTGTCTTTACCTCTGACTGCATGATCAGAAATGCAGCGTTACGAATCAGAGAACTAAAAATATTGTTTGTTTTTGTAGTTATTTAGCAGTCTTTTATGCACATTTTATTTACCTCATTTCCAATTGTCTCTGCGTGCTCGATGGCCTTCCTGGTCTGAACGCACTTGTCCACCTGTTGAGCAAAAAGATGGAGATCATGCTTCTCCTTGACGAAGGTTTTCTTCAATGTACAGTTCATGCTCTCGCTTCTCTGCGTGGAAGTCATCCGAGCACAGAAAACTTCCTTGTAGTAGGCTGAGATCCACTCGTGCCCGTCATCCCACAACGAATTCATCACTTCGTCGTTTTGCAAGTTGTATTTCTGCATGAGGTCCTTCCATGCCCGTTCAAATTCTGACGGCATTAGTGGATGGTTCAGGACCGCAGTGAGTTCATCCTTGAGTTTCTCGTGCGCCTTATACAGCAAGGCGAGGTGGTCCTTGTACTTCTTCATGATATGCCACCGACACAACTTATGCAATGTATGCGGGATGCTAGTTTTTAATGCTTCCCTCATCGAAGAACACTGGTCTGAGAGGCACAAGTAGTGTATTTTTATTAAGTTGTTTATGTGTAAGAAAAACGGAACAAATAGTAGTGTACCAAACAAACGTAAGTATACAAGTGTTGTATTGTACCTGTGAGCACGCAGATTGGTGCCTTGTAGTTCATGCATCTCAAGAATGTTTTGAAAACCCACTCGAACGACGCTATCGTTTCATCTCGCACAAGGGCGACATCAAATATGGTGCTCTGAAGATGATGGTTCACTCCCACGAAGACTCCCAGCGGCATGTGGAATTTGTTAGTTTTATATGTCGTGTCAAATGTAACGCAGTCTCCGAAATGTTCATACGATCCTCTGCAACTTGTGTTGGCCCAAAAGATGTTTCTTATACGATTATCTGCATCCTTGTCGTAATCATAGAAGAATTCTGGGTTGATCTTCTTCATCTTCTCGAAGAAATCAAGAAGTTTCTCGGCGTCATCTTTAGACTCTTCTCTAGCAAATTTCTGTTTCCTGCATTTCAAACGCAATGCAAACTCATCTTATCAAACAAGAAATAATTACACCACAGAATGCTCAAGCGATATGTTCTGTGACGTGCTTACTTGTTGACCCAGTCGCGGCTAGTATGTCCCATGAACTGCAGACCACCAGACATACGCGACAGTGTTGACATCACCTGTGCATGTGTGTGGTTGTCTATCTGCATGTCCTTCACCAACTGGTCAATCAAAGGATCGTCTCTTTTGTGTGAGTGCATGTGCAAAAGCATCCCTGGGCTTTCTAGCATCTTTTGATTGTGGTTGAGCTCAACCGTTTCATTCCCAAAACTCCCATTCTTCCTCTTTTTTACTCTAATTCCTGCCTTGCAGCCAATCCTTTTTGATGTCTTCTCACGTTTCCGGTCATAATCTGCCAGACTCTGCTTGTGTGTCCCCTCTCTTGAGCAGACAATGTAGGCATTTGTCTTGTGTTTTGCCCTCTTGCGTATGCCAAACCCTGCATATCTTGCATAATTGTTGTAAAAGTCCCATGCGTTGTCATATGAGTTGAACTTCATTCCAGCAGCACGTATGAGGTTTAGCGGCATGTTTTTATCCTGCATCAAGTGCAATGCTCTATGAGACAAAATGCACTGTTCTGTTTAAATACGAGGACTGCATACGAGTTAAGAAAGCACTGCAATATTACTAAGTTTTTGGAAGAGTCTACTGTATTAGGTGTTAGGCCAAGCTTCACAGTAAATGTCAGTGTGCACTGCAATGTTATCTCAATGGACTGCAAATTTTTTTCAGGACCATAAACTTACATGTGTGTAATGTCGTTCATCCGATGGCGTTTGCAGCTCTCCGGGTTGTATTGGACATGGTGGAGTTATAGCAGAACTGTGTAGTTGAGGATATCGCAGTGGCAATAGTGAGGAGGACTTGTACCTGCCGTTGACTTCTGACCGATGCACCCTTGGTGCACTCGGAGATATGTTTCTCGGTGCAGCAGGTGCACGCTGAGCTCTGTTTTGTCGTGCAGCAGGTGCACGCTGAGCTTTGTTTTGTGGTGCAGCAGGTGGATGCGGTGGTAATCCAGTGTTGTGGCGATGTCTCACTGGATTGGTGTGAAATTGCTGGAGCAGCGGCACATCATCATAATGATCATCTTCTACAACATCATGGCGAACAGCGTCATCGTTGTCTGTTCAGACATGCTGTCCAAATGTAGTGAACTCGTGCTTGTACTCTGGGTTGAGAAGTGTTATTGTCTCATCTTCATCGCTATGTTGGTGAGTGCCCACCCACATGATGGCGACATCGTCGTCATCTTTGACTACCTCTTCTTCCTCGAAGAAATCTTCTTCCGGAGAGTATTGCACCCTGTTTGTTGTCATGAAGAATCCTCGAGGTATTTCAGGGGTAACCCAACCAGTGTCTCTTTGTGAAAAAGCTTGACTCTTCCGAAAGTTGATGGTCCATGGGTTGTCAATTATGCTTGGCATTTTGTTTCTGGTGAACGTCATTTCCTGCACAAAACGGCCGAGCTGCATCGTCAAGTAAAATGAACTGAATCATACGAACTGCATTGTGTTTAAGAGGGCACTGCGAACTGAAATGCACGCGGACTGCACCATCCCGCAGGGTGAACTGAATTAGCCGCACTGCGTCATTATCCATAGTGAACCTATACAATCGTACTGCATAACCGGTGAACTGCACTGCAATTTTAATGATGGCGAACTGAAGTAACCGCACTGCTTAGTTTTTGTAGAAGTACTAGACTGCGTGTACTGCTTTGTCTGGAATAAGTGAACTGAGATAGATGAAGAAGTATACTACTTACCTCGTGTTGCAGTGCTTCCTTGCGTTTGCAGAAGGAAGTTCCCTTCGCATCCATTCGCAGCACTCTTGCGTTGACCCATGCAGTACACTTTCTCTTCAGGAGTTCGTGAACGCTTTGGACGTTGCTCAAGGTCAGTGGAGATGGAGGATTTGCGCTGAAGGTCGTCGCAGCCTTCGTCCAAGAAGTTGCGGTTGTTGAAGGAACCTTGCGCAGAGTCCTCCTTCGCCGAATTGGTGCTATGTCGAGGCCGCACCAATCCACATCTGATGAAGTCCGTGGAAGAAGACCTGGAGGCCTGGAGGGAGATCGGCGGCAGCGCTACCGAGCTGCTGCCGCGGAAGAGGTGCGTTGTGCGAGCGGGGGCTATGCTGCAAGGTTGCTGCCGCGGAAGAATGCCTAGAGAGGAGGGGCGGCGACACTGCTTGGCCGATGCCGCGGAAGAAAGCCGGGAGAGGAGGGGCGGCTGCGCTGCCGGCCGCCTTCGCGGGAGAAGGCCGGGAGGGGAGGGGCAGCGGCGCCCCCAGCCCGCCGCCACGGGAGAAAGCGGGAAGGGGATGGGCGGCGGCGCCCCCAGGCCGCTGTCGTGGTAGAAGGCCGGGAGGGGAGGGGCGGCGACGATCTGGTGAGGGATCTGGTGTTTGCAGAATAAGCTGGTGTTATTAGAATAAGACTCTTAAGGGGTGTTATTAGAATAGACCCACCCTATATATATATACATATATTAGGCCTCTGGTGATCATTAGATATATTAATTGATTTGTATATATATTAATGAATCTTTCTTCTTTTAGCCCTCCGGTTCGAGCAAATCTTCTACAACTGTAGTACGAGGCCAGGCCAAAAAGTTGACCGATGGCATAAAGTACAACATCGATGAAGTCAAAGTAGATGGCGAACCGATTGCTCCTTTAGACAATGCCCGTAAATTTATAAATAAATGCGGAGTTACTGTTAGGGACAACATCCCGATCACCGTTCGAGAATGGAATAAGCCAAAGCAAGATCGGGAAGTTTCTTATGTCAACGAAAGATCGAAAGATTTTCTTTGGGAAGCGCTAATATCACATTCCAACCTACCAGAGGGTTTCACAGATGACGAACGGTTGAAGGTCAAGAAGTGGGCTCTTAAGAAGATGGCCACACAATTCCATACCTATAAGAAAAGATTATACACCGAGTACGTCAAGGTAGAAAGGAAGAATCCAGAATTCACTGGAGCACTAGAGAAGGTAAAAGATCACTGGGACGAATTTGTGAAGTACAAGGAATAGGACGAAGCTAAGGAAAGATCGGGAAAAAATAAGATAAATGATGACAAAAAAAGTATTACCATGTTCTGGGGACAGGTGGCTACAAGAATGGCATGCCTAAGTGGGATTTATCTGAGGCCAAGATGCTTGCTAAAGAGGTCGTTCCGAAAACACAGAATTGGCCCAAGAGGTCCAGGACATGGTTTTATGCGCATGGGAGAAAGTTGGATCCAAAAATTGGGGAGGTTATTGAACAGGCATCTCTTAAAGAAGCCTCAGAGGCTTTACTTAAAGCAATAGAAGATGCTCAAAATGGGGTGTACGTCACCGAGAGAGAGAACGACGAGCTTACACGCACCCTCGGGAATCCTGAACACGGAGGACGAACACGAGGCAAAGGCGTTGTTCCGTGGGTTCAGGGGTTTTCGGACTAGAATGACACTTGCAGAATCCGTCAGAGAAAAAAGAAGCAGGATGTAGACCGACTTCAAAATTTAGAAAGAAAGAACGCGGAGTTGGAACGCATGTGTAAGCGGCATGACGAGCAACTGGCCACCATTAGCCAGCAAATTCCATCTACGCGGCAGGAGCAAGCAGATCCACCATTGGATAGTACTGTCCTGTCTTTGCAGAAAAGCAGCGTGGGTTCCACGGGGGTTCCGGCCGATGATGCACTACTGGCTCGCTACCCCGTGGATGATATCGAAGAGAGGACAAGTTGTGAGCTACACATGAAATTGAAGAACATATCCATGAAGGTGACGGTCGGCTTTGCTTTACCAAATGCACCTGAAGCAACCATCCATGGAAATCCGATTCTAGCTGGCTATGCTCGTGTTGGGGTGGATGAAGTTCTGTCGGGATATGCCTCACTCGAGCTTGACTTCCCTGGAGGTGAAGGGGAGCGGACACTGGGAGAAGTCATACGTGGTGTCATTGTATGGAGAAAGGAATGCATCGTGTTTCCAAACTCGGCACCAAGGGCACCGACTCCTCCTAGCAATACACCTCTAAGTCTGTCGCGTCAGCCGACTCCACCCCACCTCGAGATGGGGCCCAGCGCGAGTCTACCATATCGATCGGCGCCGCGTCAGCCGACTCCACCCCTTATGTCCCAGCAGCAGGTCCAAAAGCGGAAGAGAGCACCAAAGAAGAAAGCCGAGCCTCCTGCCAAAAAGAAGTTAGCTTACGAGATGAATGACGAGGAAACCGATGCGATCGTGGCTGACGAAGTGAAGGCCCATTTTGCACCGAAGTCGGTCCCGCCACCAAAGGAGAAAATACCTGCTCGAACCGTACAACACTTTATGGATCTTCTAGAGCGACCCTCGACACATGTACAGAATAGGCCTTCAGACTATGAACGTTCTATTAGCAAGTCATATCATGAACAAATGCAGCACTCGTCGAGAAATACAAGTGGTAATAAAAGCGGGAAAATAGTTCCCCAGCTCGGAGAACAGGCTGTGCAATCGATCCCCCCACTTAAGGTGAGTATCGATAAGGTAACGACCGACGTTGCTAAAGAATTTGGTTTCAGTGTTGAACAACTCTGAGGCACCGAGGAATTCCCCATGGCTGAATTAGCATGGAAATATGTCCCCGGGAACCCTCTGGTCAGACCTGAGCAGGTCTTGCTTCTATCAACACAAATGCGAAGATTGCATGAGTGGTACATGACAGAAGTAAAGAAGGGGCGACATATGCTCATGGTGAGGGTCAAGAAAGAGCAGTTCTTCACTGAATCGGAGATAATGATTGAGCTTTTAGAAAATTTTCA